>CAUYQG010284124.1:0-22360 GCA_963574415.1 Tarsius wallacei | reverse complement strand
CAACCTGGGCAACTTGGCGAGACCTCATCTCTACAATAAATCAATAAATTAGCTGGGCTTAGTGGCACAGGCCTGTAGTACCAGCTACTTGGAAGGCTGAGGCAGAAGGATCACCTGAGCCCAGCACATTGAGGCTGTGGTGGCCGTGAGCATGCTACTGCACTCCAGCCTGGGCATCAGAGTGAGATTCCAACTCAAAAAAAGAAAAGAAAAGGCTGGGCATGGTGGCTTACACCTATAATCCCAGCACTTTGGGAGACCAAGGTGAGAGAATTGCCTGAGCCCATGGGTTCAAGACCAGCCTTGAAAATTAAAAGTATCACCACTGAATTTTTTAGAAAGTCACTTAAAAAATTGGAAAGAAAGATGAGGTAGTCATGAGAGATAAGAAAGTAGAATAAAAACCACAGCGAGATGGGAGTCATCAGAGGATAGAAGCACACTGAAAATTCACCGCTGTGACTTTTTTTGGATCAGGGTCAAATCCTATAAATCTTCTGCCAGGGAAATTGTATTATATACTTTGGGGTTCCCTTCCTGAGAACCTGTAATTAATTTCCCTAGGGCCAGAAAATACATTTTTCTCTGCTGATGAACTAGTATATTTTCTTTGACTGGATAGTGAGAGGTAGACAGCTTTCTGTCTTTTCCATTTTGATCCTGCTACCAAGATGCTCAGAGCTGATATCAGTTCCAATATCATCTCCAACTGACAGAAGTTCTATAAAAGGTGAGAATAAAATGAAGGAGGTTATCGAACAAAATATAAACAAAATTATCTAATAAAAATGTGAGAGAATTTCTCAGCTCTGACGGACATAGATCTTCAGGTTTGAAGGTTTAACTGAGTGACCTGCACAATAAATGAAAAATAAAACAAAACCCACACCTATATACATCATTGTGAAATTTCAGTAAAACAAAGATAAGGAGAATATCCTAAAATTGTCTAGAGAAAAGACACCTTTTCTCTTCACCTATAAAAAAGGAGAATCCAACCCATGTCAAGAGTCCATGGTGAAATACTTTTCAAATTCTAAGAAAAGCTGACTTTTTGGCGGGGTGTGGTGGCTCACACACCTATAATCCCAGCACTTTGGGAGGCCGAGAGGATTGCCTGAGCCCACGGGTTCACGACTAGCCTGGGCAACATGGTGAGACATTATTGCTACAATAAATCAAGAAAAATTAGCTGGGCATGGTGGCATGTGCCTGTGGTTCCAGCTACTCGGAAGGCTGAGGCGGAAGGATGGCCTGAGCCCAGCAGGTCGAGGCTGCGGTGGCCATGAGCATGCCACTGTGCTCCAGCCTGGATGACAGAGCAAGGTTCCATCTCAAAAAGAGAGAGAGAAAAAAAGAAAAGCTGACTTTTTCCCCAGAATTCAATGTCCAGCCGAATTATGAATTAAGTAGGGAAGGCAGTGGAGAAAAGACCTTTCTAGACAGACAGGTTTCTGAAAATTCACCTCCCACACTTCCTTCTTAGGAAGTTAGTTGAGGATGTATTCCAGAAAAACAAGGAAGTAAACCAAGAAAGAAGAAGCCATGGAATTCAGGAAACAATAGCTTTAGCCTAAGAGAGAAGAAAAGGGAATTCCCAAGATGACAAGTGGGCAGTAAGCCCAGGGAGCAGTCATCTAAACTGGAGCAGAAGGACCAAGGGCCCCAGGAGAAGTCTCTGGAGAGGAGGGGAATCAAGAGAATTCTTGATGTGATGAAGGATTCAGGTAGAGGGGATAAAACATTAAAAGCAAGTCAAAAAGCAAATCATCATCATCATCATCATAAGGCCAGGTGTGGTGTCTCACGACTATAATCCCAGCACTTGGGAGGCTGAGGTGAGATGATCACTTGAACCCAAGAGCTCAAGGCCAGCCTGGGCAACATAGCTAGACCTCATCTCCACAAAAAAAAAAATCGAAAAGAAAAAGAAAGCAAGTAATGCAAGAAACAAAGAAAAACAATTTAAAATTCCTAGAAAAACAAAAGCCTTCCAAGCAGCAAAATGTTGTAGAGGACATCTTAACTCTTTGGGAAGTAGAATGTATATATATTATCTAATAATGTAAATACTATTCCTTGATTTTTTTCCAGTGTTAGAATCAACCTAAGGGCAAGGCACAGAAGAAAGTTATAATTGTAGAACAGAATGTAAATGTTACTGGCTTAACAATATTAAGTATAAAATAGCATCCAATAGAATGTTCTGTGAAGGTGAAAATATTCTATGTTTGTGCTGTCCAATAAGGTAGCTACTAGTCACATATAAAGCACGTGAAATACTTAGCTGGTAGAACTGAGGTTTTCATTTTATATAATTTTACTTAATTTAAATTGTCACATGTGGTTAGTGGTTACCATCTCGGATGCTGCAAGAATAGGTGACAAGTTAGGTGGGGGAGGAAGGAGGAGAGTTAAGAAGAAGAGACGCTGGTGTTATTGTATTACAGAATGGGAGTCATACCTGTAGTTAATAATTGATCAAGAAATAAATGTGTGAGTATATTCTGCAAAAATTACAATGGTAGCCCAGAGAAGAACCAAAACAGAAATATAGCTATATTGAGAGGAAAAAGGATGAGTTAGTGAGGATGGTAATAAATAAGCCAAAGCCCCTGATATCAAGGGGAAGGAAGGAGCTCTATAGAAAATGTCCTGAGCCAGGCATGGTGGGTCATGCCTGTAATCCCAGCACTTTGGGAGGCAGAGGCAAGAGAATTGCCTGAGTCCAGGGATTCAAGACCAGCCTGGGCAACCTGGCGAGATCTCGTCTCCACAATAAATCAAAAAAATTAGCTGGGCATGGTGGTGCACAACTGTGGTTCCAGCTACTTGGAAGGCTGAGGCAGAAGGTTCACCTGAGCCTGGCAGGCCAAGACGTGGTGGCCGTAAGCGTGCCACTGCACTCCAGCTTGGGCGACAGAGTGAGACGCTTACTCAAAAGAAAAGAAAACGTTCTGTATTGGTAAATAATGAAGGAAGGATAGTAATATCAAGGAGAGAAAGCAAACCGATGTAAGAAATAGCTTCCCACTGAGAATGGGAAGGAGTAGAGAGCGTATCTAATACCTTTTGAGATAAGCCTTCCTGTACTATTTGATTTTTAAATTATGTACATATTATGTTGATAAAAATGTAAAACAACCCACATTCCTGAACATCCTTTAAAAAACAGTGAGAATAGATTTACAAGGGCATACACATAAATAAATACAAGACAATCTGTACAAAATGTTAAATAAAAGATATTAGGCATTATGTGCTTTAAGAGTTTGGAACAAGAGTCCCCAGGGGCTTCTGTGACCAGGGAGCACTCCTTGGAGGAGGGGGATACAAATAGGTTCTTTTTTTTTTTTTTTTTTTGAGTCGGAGTCTCACTCTGTTGCCCAGACTAAAGTGCAGTGGCACACTCCTGGCCACCGCAGCCTCGACCTGCTGGGCTCCGGCGATCCTTCCACCTCGGCCTTCCAAGTAGCTGGAACTACAGGCATGCGCTACCACACCCGGCTGAATTTTTTTTATTTATTGTAGAGATGAGGTCTAGCCAAGTTGCCCAGGCAGGTCTCGAACCCGCGGGCTCAGGCAATTCACTCACCTCGGCTTCCCAAAGCGCGGGATTACAGGCTGAGCCACCTAGCCCGGCAACAGGTTCGTAAATAATAGCTCAAGGTTATGATAGGTAAAGGGGAGCCAGGTGTCATCATCTTGATCTCTTGTGTGTATCTCTCACTGTCTTTTCTTCTCTGTCTTTCTCTGGCTCTGTGTCTCTTTCTCTAACCCTCCCTCTCTGTCTCTTTCTGTGTGTGTCTCTCTCTCGTTCTACATGTATCTCCCAACTTCTCTGTGTGTCGCACTGTCACTAATTCTCTGACTTCCATTATCTCTCTGAATGACTGTCTTTCTCTGCCCCTCTTTGTGTTCCTCTCCATTGCTGTATCTCTGCCTTTCTGCCTCTCTGCCCTTGTTTCTGCCTCTGTCTCTCTCTCTTTGTCTCTGTGTGACTCCCCGTCACCCTCTCTGTCTCTCTCTCTGTCTCTCTCTCTCTCTCTCTGTTCGTCTTTCTCTGTCCATGTTTCTCTTTCTATCCCTCTCTGTGTCTCCGTCTGGATCATTTCTGTGTTTCTCTCCTCCTGTCTCTGCCTGTGTGCATGTCTCCACCTCTATACCTGTCAGAGAGAAGGACCATCTGTGGCAGAGACACCAGCATCTCTCTTCCGTGGCCCCTGGGTGTTGTGTCAGCTGTGGCAAGATCTTTGGCCGACTGTCTCGGCGGTATCCGTGCAGGTAATGAGAAGGTTCCAGAATCCTTCCACTGGGACAGCCCAAATTCCACTAACTCACAGCCCCCACCCACCCCAGGGAAGGAAGGGACATGGGAACTGGGTGTTTACAAAAGGCCGCATAAAACTGGTCACTCATTCACCACGTCTGACTTCCAATACTAAGCAAAGTCATGAACTCATGAAGGAGAACAGCGGAAATGGGTCAGATAATGAGTGGGGTCCTGGAAGGCAGGATTATGTAACATTTCAAAGAATAGATTAATGAATGGGCCTCTCGTCGGGGAAGAGAGACTCTGTCCAGGGGAAGCCACCCCCACCCCCCTACCCCATCCCCAACCTTCCTCTGTGATCACTCATGGCATGGGGCAAGCAGTGGGAGAGAGGACAGTGAACCACCAGGAGAACCTGCCATTTGGAAGAAGAGAGAGGCTTTGAAGGGGTTGGGCCTCAGACCTTCAGGAGAGGGGAGACCTCCTGAGACAGACTAAGGGCCGTTCTGCTGGGAGACGAGAAGCAGACACTTCAGGTGGACCTAAAGATGCTGGAACTCATGTCCCCAGAGCACATTCAGGGGCATCCCCCGGGCCTGCGGCAGAGGCTGCCCGGTCCTCCCTGTCTCTGCTTTCCCAGGCTCTGCGGAGGCCTGCTCTGCCATGCCTGCTCTGCGGATTACAAGAAGAGAGAGCGCTGCTGCCCACCCTGTGCCCAGGAAGCCCAGGTCGCCCAGGACTAGCCACCTACTGTCCACCCGCCCCACCCAGTCTGTTTCCTGCCCTTGGCTTTTCCCAGCACTCTGGTCTGTCTACTCCTACCTTCTAGAAACTGGTGATCTAAGACACCGGCACTTCCGTGGGCAGAGTGTGGTGTGGGAAGTGGAAGGAGCCAGGTGGCAGGCAGGAGGCAGCTGCCAGCCCTGTGTCTTCCACGATGAGCCAGGGTACTTTGGCAAAGTTCTCAGCTCTCAAGGATTTTCTGTAACATGAGGGAATCGGGTTCCCTCCTCTTTAAAGTCCCTTTGGGCTCAGCAAATCTATGAAGTGAATGAGACCCCAGCAGCCCTGACGTTTCTCCTCTGCACTCCCCTTTTACCCAGCTGCAATGCCCACTCTTCCCCTTTCACAAGAAGCAACACTGAACTGTCTTGATTTCTTTAGTAGCTTCCTGTCTAGAATCTGCTTCAGGGATTGACGTTTGTGTTGTTTTGTTTTCTTTTTATCAGTGTGTTGACACATTGTAACCATCACGTAAAGTGTGCGGTTTGATGAGTTGTGACTTTAATACACACCAGTGGAATCATCTTCACATCAAAGTAATAAGCATGTCTGTCAGCCCCAAAGTTTTGACACATGTCTTTGTAGTCTCCCTCCCCGTTCCCTTCCTCCATACCCAGGCAACCACTGATCTGTTTTCAGTCACTACAGACTAATGTGCCTTCTCTAGAATTTTATATAAACGGAATCATACAGTATGCACGCTCTACTATCTGCCTTCTTCCTCTCAACATAATTATTTTGAGATTCATCCTTGTTGTTGCATATTCCAGCTAGGTATTTTATTGTTGAGTAGTATTCCACAGTATGAATATGACACAATTTGTTTATACACTCACCTGTTGCTGGACACCTGGATCATTTCCAATTTGGGGTTATTCCAAATAAGGTGACTATAAGCATCTGTGGACAAATCTTTGTGTAGACATACTACACTTATTTTCCCCTGGGTAAATACCTAGGAATGACAAGCTAGAGCCATTATCTTAACTTCAAGAAAGTGCCAGACTATTGCCCAAAGAGATTGTATTATACTTTGTACCTTCCACCAGCAGTGTGTGAGTTCTAGATGTTCCCCAGGGCATCTGGGGTGGGTGGGCAGAACAGAAGGCTTAGGAATGGGGCTTGGACCTCTGGCCTTTTCTACCAGCCGCTATGGAGACTTGATCAAACTCGAGTTGTGAGTGCCTGGAAGGAGGGGCTGAGTCTGGGTGACTCTCTGTGCAGTGCTTGTCCAGTCAGACTTTGCTAAAGACAGTTGATAAGGACTATGTAGCATTGTGGCCTGAGATAATATGCCCTGCACTGTCCAAGAAGGCCAACACAGGTTGTGTCATCCACTGGGCATCTAATTGTGGTGCTTCTGAGAATTCTGTTTCAGAAGTGTGGGCCCCACTCTATGACAAGGCAAATAGCTGCCCAACCCGGGCTCTAGGAGATGCTCTGTGGAACCTAACAAGTCTTCACACTGTCCCCATCACTGGCACTGCTAGAGCCCCTGCAGCAGTTGGGCAATCCTGTGGCTCTGACCAGAGCCCGTGGACAGCCTCTTGGGGTGAGGCCGCCCAGAGTTGCATCCCATTGCCTGTGCATGGAGCAAGAGTTTTGCAACAACAGTTTCTGCCCTGGAGAGCTGATGAGAACTTCTCCTTAGTAAACACGGTAGTAAGGTGGGGGGAGGGTGTGGGAGGCTCCTGGAGCAATCAGCACCATGGAATCGCCCCTCACCTCAAGGGCAGCAGTGTCTTTCTGGAGGTCAGACTTATCCACATACCTTTATTAGGGCAGAGATCTTGTTACAGCAGAAAAAATAATATCCTAGAAGAAATCCCAGCATGAAGTTCTGACCTTCCTGATGAACTGATGGGGGACAGGAGAGCAGACACCTCTTTTCACAGAGGAAGCGGATGCTCCTGGAAGAGACCTCATCGGAGAGGAATCAAGGTCCAGAAACGAGGGAGCTTGACTTTCTCCCCCGTTTGAGGAATGGAAGGACAACACTGAGGACCAGCCTCTCGACCAAGACTATCCCCGAAAAAGTAGCACCAAGTCCAGTGGAGAGCAAAAGAGCACTAGGAAATCAGAAATGTGTGTTCAACTTTGGGGACCTTCTAGCAGAGATATCTACAAAAGTCACCATAGACCACCCAGAGCCCCAGTCCTTCAGAGGTGACCCCAGGACACATATCCAGCAACTGTGATGCCCAGAGGAGCATGTGGGAGATGCCCCAACAGGTTTCCCCCCAAATCCTAAGGAGCATTTTACAGGGCTGAAGCCCTGCAGGAGCACAGGGAGTCTGAACCAGTGCAGTCTGGGCTGTTGCTATTGAAATGACTTGATTTGTGCTCATAGGCTGGAATGCCCTGGGAAATTGGGGCGACATAATTATTTCTTTAAGGTAGATGTCACTGGGATGCTCCAATGTACATGAGTTTCTCCCACCTGACAATGCATTCAGTGCTCAACAAAAAGCATTAGGCATCAATGGTATGCCGAACACTGATTGACTTGGAGATACAGATATGGGGGAGGAGGCATTCAGGCAGATGATTGATTACAAAACCTGTGTTAAATTTGGAAGGAAAAGGGAGAGCTGGCAGACTGAGAGGATAAGAAAAAGCATCCCAAGGAAGAGAGAGATACAAGCCAGGACCACAGGGAAAACCAGAACAGCTTCTGAGGGGAGTTGCAAGTCGTTCCCCGTGGCTGGAGTTAAGGGTTCCAAGTACTTGACCTGAAGTGACGGGGGTGGAGAAGTAAGAGGAGTCAGGTGGAGGGTGCCAGGTGCCCGGCTCCGGGGTCTGACTTTACCTGGGAACAACCAGGGTTCTTGAAGGGTTTTAAGAGGAAAAGAAAGTGACCAAATTCACATTTTAGGAAGCTTGTTCTGGCAGCAGATTGAAGGGCAGATTAAGGGGAAAGACTTGAGGCAGAGATGATTTAGGTGAAGAAGAGGAGGGGAAAGAGGAGGAGGAGGAACAGCTAACAGTGTCAAGCATCATTCTCAGTGTTTATAAATATGTGGGGGGAACCCCCAAAAATTGAATTATTTTTTGGAAGGTGGGTTCCTTGTAGTACACTCAGGATTTGTTCCCCTGGATTAAATTGTCAACCAAAGTTTTTATCTGGAAGTTTTGAGATGGTTGCATTACCATTTGCGGAAGGAATGCCCCAAGTTATGGCAAACAGGTGACCTCCCCACAATGCGCTGAGTGTTAGCAGTTTTTGACCAAAAATGGCATGACCCCTGTGCCCCACCCTCCTTATTCATCCCATCTTACCCGGAGCAATTTTTTTTTGTTGTTGTTTCCCAGATGAAAAAAGTCCTCAAAGGGGGATGTTTCCCCAGTGTGGAAGAGGTAAAACAAAAGAGGTAGAACAAAAGAGGTAAAACAGAAGCACTAAAAGGCATCAAAATTGACAAGTTCAAAAGCTGTTCTGAGCTGTAAAAAAAATCTCACAAGGTGCATTGCATCAAATGAAGAGTACTTTGAAGGTGACTGAAGTTTAAACATGTAAGAAAAAAATGCACAATTTTTGATAAATTACTTCCGACTTTTTGGGGGGGTCCCTCCTCGTAGATTCCTTCAATTCACATAGCAACCTTATGCAGAAGGTGCTCTCGTTATCCCCGTTTTACAGATGATAAACCTGAGACCCAGTGAGATAAAATCATTTGCCCGGCTAGGCGCAGGGCTCAAGCCTATAATCTCAGCATTTTGGGAGGCCGAGGTGAGAGGATTGCCTGAGCTCAGGGGTTTGAGACCAGCCTGGGCAACCTGGCAAGACCTCGTCTCTACAACAAATCAAAAAATAAGCCGGGCGTAGTAGTGCACGTCTGTAGTTCCAGCTACTTGGAAGGCTGAGGCGGAAGGATCAACCTGAGTCCAGCAGGTCGAGGTTGTGGTGGCCATGAGCATGCCACTGCTCACTCAGACAGCCCAGCTCTGGAACCCAGACTATTGCAAGCCCATGGCCGTAGTGGAGGTGAGAGAGAATGAAATGTTACCCAACACTGTCAATGAAGACGATGAGGAAGAGGTAGTCAAGAGCCATGTAACGGAGAAGAAGAGCGAGGGAAATGTGAGGGGTGTGCACAGTTCTGGCTTGGCAGAGAGGAGTGTGTAAGGAAGATCAGGAGAAGGACATGGTCAGGAAAGACAGTAGCTCGGGCTTTCTGCATGTTGAGTTTGTGGCCTTTGTGGGCCCTCAGGGAGATTGCCGGAGGATGGCAGCTGAAGCCGTGGAAGCCAGTGGACTCGCTGCAGGAGAGCAGGTAGATTAAGAGGAGACGATGACCAAGGTAGAACTCTGAGGAACACTGGTATTTGAGGAATAAATTGAGAAATAAAGCAACAAGCAAGACCAAGAGAGATGAGGGGGAAATAAGAAGAGAATGGGTCTGTGGGATTCAGTGATGTAGAGATCAAGTAAAATAAGACCTGAACAGTAACCTTTTTCACCATAAATAGCATTTGAAAAATATGCCAGACACAGTAGCTCACACCTGTAATCCCAGCACTTTGGGAGGCCGAGGTGAAAGGACTGCCTGAGCCCACAGGTTAGAGAACAGCCTGGGCAAATTGGCAAGACTTCATCTCCACAATAAATTTTTTAAAAATTAGCTGGGCGTGGTGGTGCACACCTGTGGTTCCAGCTACTTGGAAGGCTAAAGCAGAAGGATGATCACCTGAGCCCAGCAGGATGAGGCTGAGGTGGCCGTGAGTGTGCCACTGCACTCCAGACTACGTGACAGAGTGAGACTTCAGCACACCAACACACACACACACACACACACACACACACACACACACACACACAATCATTTGCTCAAGGTCCAGGTCTAGTATGTGTATCCTCACTCAGACAGCTCTGGATGACAGAGTGAGACTCTAACTTAAAAAAAAAAAAGTACAGCAGACTGAGAGAAAGTACTTTTTTTTTTTTTTTTTTTGAGTTGGAGTCTCACTCTGTCGCCCAGACTGGAGTGCAGTGGCCGCTCCCGGCCACCGCATTCTCGACCTGCTGGGCTCCGGTGATCCTTCCGCCTCAGCCTTCCAAGTAGCTGGAACTACCACACCCGGCTAATTTTTTGATTTATTATAGAGATGAGGTCTCGCTTGTCCAGGCGGGTCTTGAAACCGCAGGCTCAGGCAATCCACTCACCTCAGCCTCCCAAAGGCGCGGGATTACAGGCTGAGCCACCGAGCCCGGCTGAGAGAAAATACTTTAACATAATTAACAAATACTCAGAATGTAATACTCCCAAATTGAATAAAAAGTTCCTGCAAGGCCGGGCTCAGTGGCTCAGCCTGTAATCCCGTGCTTTGGGAGTCTGAGGTGAGTGGATTGCCTGAACCCGCAGGTTTGAGACCCTCCTGGGCAATTTGGCGAGACCTCATCTCTACAATAACAAAAAATTAGCTGAGCGTGGTAGTGCGCACCTGTAGTTCCAGCTACTTGGAAGGCTGAGATGGAAGGATTGCCGGAGCCCAGCAGGTCGAGGCCGCGGGGCCAGGAGCAACCACTGCACTCCAGTCTGGGCGACAGTGAGACTTCAACTCAAAAAAAAAAAGCTCCTACAAATCAATAGTAAAATGACAATCCAATGCAAAAGGGAAGCAGAAAAGAATAAGTAATTCAGCTGGGCATGGTGACTCACACCTGTAATCCTAGCTACCTGGGAGGCCAAGGTGGGAGAATTGTTTGAGAGGCTAGGAGTTCAAGGCTGCTGCAGTAAGCTATGATCGCACCACTGTACTCCAGTCTGGGCGACAGACCAAGATCCTGTCTCTAAAATAAAATTTTTTTAAAAAGCAATTCACTAGGGAAAAATACAAATAACCATAAACAAATATATTCAATCTCACCAGCAATCAGGATAATACAAACTAAAGAATGAGATCTCATTTCCTACTATCTGATTGTGGGAAAAAATGATCATATGTAATGCAGTGTTTGTAGTGAATATACAGGCTGATGGGCCCCTTTCATGAACTGATAATGGGAGAGTAAATTGGCACAGTCTTTTTTTTTGAGTTGGAGTCTAACTGTCGCCCATGCTGGAGTGCAGTGGCACACTCATGGCCACCACAACCTTGACCTGCTGGGCTCAGGCAATCCTTCCACCTCAGCCTTACAAGTAGCTGAAACTACAGGCACAAGTCACCACACCCGGCTAATTTTTTCATTTATTGTAGAGACAAGGTCTCACCAAACTGCCCAGGCTAGTCTCAAACCTCTGGGCTCAGGCAATTCTTTCACCTCGGCCTCCCAAAATGCTGGGATTACAGGCTTGAGCCACTGCGTCCAGCCTGGCACAGTCTTTTTGAAGGGCAATATAGTAATATTTATCAAAATTTAAATGTGAACAGACATTACCTAGCAAAATTACACTTAAACTGCAGAAACACTCACACACGTTTCCAAAAAATTACATCCAAGCATGCTCTAAGAACCTAAATATTCATCTATAAGGTGATTATCAAATAAATCATGATATGTGGACTGTTAGGTAGCCATTGAACAGAAGAAGGTAGATCTATATGTACTGAGGCAGAATAGGTGTGTGATACATTGTTAAGGTCCAGGGCAATATAACTAGTAGATGTATCTTTTTTATTAAGGAAAGAAGAAAGGAAAATACATGCTTGTATTTGCACAGAGAAAAATCTGAAAAGGTTACCTTGGGAAAAATTATGGATAAACAGAGGGATGGAAGGGAGACTATCAAATTTTGCTTTATATGTTTTTGTATTCTTTACAATACACATGCTTCATTTTTATAACACTAAAGCAGGGTTTTGGCCAGGTGACTCACACCTGTAATCTTAGACTCTGGAAGGCCGAGGCAGGAGGGTTGCTTGAACCCAAGAGTTCGAGACCAGTCTTGGCAACATGGTGAAACCCAGTCTCTACAAAAAATCAGAAACAACAAAAAAATTAGCTGGGCATGGTGGCATGTACCTGTAATCTCAGCTATTTGGGAGGCTGACGCAGAAAGACTACCTGACCAGGAGTTTGAGGTTTCAGTGAGCTGTGACCATGCCACTGCACTGCAGCCTGGGCGACCGAGTGCGACGCCAACTCAAAATACAATTATACGTAAATAAATAGATAAATAAACCAGGGTTGTTTTTTTTTTTTCTTTTTTTTTTTTTAAGAAAAGAGTTTACTGGGTTTAGCAACCCAGAGGTCGTTGGGAACCTTGGCAAAAGCCGTTTCAGTGGTGTGGTAGGAAGGAAGCCAATTGCAGGGTGTTTGTTGAGCAGCAAATGAGAGGTGAGGAAGTGGAGCGAGCCACTGCTAACTCCTCTTTCAATATGTCTGCCTGCGAAAAGCAGGACATAGCAGAGTAGAAGCTGAAGGGCTCCAGGACAGAGGGAGGGTGATAAAGACATAAGCAAGGTCAGGGCAGAAGGAAAAGGGCTGTTGAGGGACAGAGGGAACAGGAGGTAGGATCCTCGAGGATGAGACTGGTAGCAGGTCCCACACAGGTGAGGGAGTCACCAGAAACAGAAGGAAGAGCACGTCTCATGTTGACCCTGGAAAGAAGGAAGAAACTGTGCGTGCAAGTTCAGGCAAGTCCGCCGGCGGGGGCTGGGATGTCTGCACCTTCCTTGTCAAAGAAGGAAGGAAGCTCAGGGTCAAAACACCCAGAGACACAAGATGCATTGGCAAATCTCCACCTTCAGGCTGCCAGGATCTTCCAGAAGCCATTAGACAGGAAGACGTGACAATCCCCAGAGCTCATCCCAGAATCACCAGGTGGGACCTGTCCCAGGTCACAGTCCCAGGACAGACCTCTTTATTCCTCTGTGGGAACACCTCCCCAGGTGAGCCTCTTGGACTTCCCCCCTCAGCAGCTCAGGTCAGAAGTTTGGTCATCAAAACTGCTTCACTTTTCTCCCGTCCAACAGCCCTGTTCACCACCCAGCCTTGAGTCAAAGTGAAGACATCAGTGGCCACTCCAATCACACCAGCAGTTATAACAGCAGGTAGGTGACCTGTTCCATCTGAGATGCTGGGGACATACTCCTGATGGAAGGGGCCTGGAACTTTAGCCTCCTCTGAGGCCCCTGAGAACTGAATTGCAGAACCTAGGAGCTAAGGAAATTTAGAACTAAGTCTTCACCTAAACAGTGCTGTACAAAAGAATTTTCTGCAATAATGGAAATGTCCTGAATCGACACTGTCTAATATGATAATCATTAGTCACATGTGGCTACTGAGCACTTGAAATGTGGCTTGTGTGACTGAGGAACTGAACTTTTACTTTATTTTAATTAATTAAAATTTAAGCCAGGCACAGTGGCTCCTGCCTGTAATCCCCGCACTTTAGGAGGCTGAGACAAGAGGAGTGCCTGAGCCCAGGGGTTCAAGACTAGCCTGGGCAACTTGGCGACACCTCATCTCTACAATAAATAAAAAAACTAGACAGGCATGGCCGCACACATCTGTAGTCCCAGCTACTTGGAAGGCTGAGGCAGGAGGATCACCTGAGCCTTGCAGATCAAGGCCACAGTAGCCATAAGTGTGCCACTGCACTCCAGCCTGGATGACAGAGTGAGACTCTGACTCAAAAAAAAAAAATTTAATTTAAATTTTAAAAAAATTTAAATAGCTAACATGTGTGTTAGGTTCACACTCCCAGCAGGGCCTCCAGAATGTTAGGTTAGGCCCACTGGGGGTATGGGGTGTCTGGTGTGTGATCTGGTACCATGTGAAAGATGCAAAAAATTGCACAGAAGTTAGATTAGAAAATACAGTTTATTTAGAAAGCAAATTAGAGAGAGAGAGAAAGAGGAGATTCACCTCCTCAAGATAGGAGAGGGAGCCAAAGCCAGGAAACATGGCCTGGTCATTGCTCGAAGAGCACACGGCCACATCATAGCTTAGTGGGTGGGTGGTCTGCTCCACGTCATCATGAAGGGGCAGGTAAGCGCAGGTACTGACATCAGGTGATGGACAGCAGGCAGATGGATGGGTTAGTCACATGATTGCTACCATGGTGGTACAGTCTGTCTGTATCATGAAGGCCACAAAGAGCTGATTAGGTTAACTTGGGGATTTGAAGGGATTTTTTTTTCTGCAAGAGACTTGTCAGACATTTGCAATCCACAAACTCTTTGACCAAAAGATAGTCTATTATCGTTTCTATGGCTCTGTCCTTGTTTTGCATCTGATGGAGATTTGCTGAGGGGGTAGGGTAGGCTGCCAGCTTGGCCTGCAATAGAATGTCTGAACACTTCCTAAAACCTACCTATTGGAAATTTATCTATGAATAGCCTGTGGTAGATTCAAAGTGTGTCAGGGGTAAAGTCTAAGCAAAAATGGCTATGGAGAGGCAAAGAGACTAAACTAAGAATAAACTAAGTTTATTCTAGGTTTCTACAGGTACCTCTTTTTTTTTTTCTTTGAGTTGAAGTCTCACTCTGTTGCCCAGGCTGAAGTGCAGTGGCATGCTCATGGCCACCACAGCCTCCATCTGCTGGGCTCAGGTGATCCTTTCGCCTCAGCCTTCCATGTAACTGGAACTACAGACATGTACCACACGCCTGGCTAATTTTTTGATTTATTGTAGAGATGAGGTCTCGCCAATTTGCCCAGGCTGGTCTCGAACCCGTGGGCTCAGGCAATCCTCTCACCTCGGCTTCCCAAAGCACTGGGATTATAGGTGTGAGCCACAGCGCCCTGCCAGGTACCTCCTTTCAATGTGGCTCTTAGCTACCATACCAGACAGGACAGACTTAGAACAAGTTTCTCATTTTCCCGAGGAGCATGTCAAGGCCCAGAGAGAAATGACTTCCCCAAGTTTACCCTGACCATTAACAAGAGAATCAGGACTGGAAGTCAGATTCTTATTCACTCCACCATCCACATCCCCTTGCTGGGCTCAGTAGAAATGAAATCAACCTATTGAATATCAAGAAGTGGGCTGCGGGCTCGGTGGCTCAGCCTGTAAACCCTCGCTTGGGGAGGCTGAGGTGAGTGGATTGCCTGAGCCCAAGGGTTCGAGACCCGCCGGCAACTTGGCGAGACCGCATCTCTACAATAAACCAAAAAATTAGCCGGGCATGGTAGCGCGCGCCTGTAGTTCCAGCTACTTGGCAGGCTGAGGCAGAAGGATCGCCGGAGCCCAGCAGGTCGAGGCTGCGGTGGCCGGGAGCGGCCACTGCACTCCAGTCTGGGCGACAGAGTGAGACTCCGACTCAAACAAAAAAAAACAAAACAAACAAAAAAAAGAAGTGGGCTGACTGAGAAACGTCAAATTTGGGATCCCCTTTGTATTTGGCTGTCTAGCATAGAGAGCTACCTAACAGATCTCCGAAATCTGAGTTTGGGGTCCAGCTCCTTCTCACAGCGAACTGAACATAGGATTTGAGCAGATTTTTTAAAAGTTCTTTTTAGAGATAGGTCTCACTGTTGCCCAGGCTTGAGTGCAGTGGCTTAATCATAGCTCACTGCAGCTTTGAACTCCTGGGCTCAAGACCCCTTGGTCTCCCGAGTAGCTACAACTACCAGCACATGACATCACACTCAACTAATTTTTTTTATTTTTGTGGAGATGGGGTCTCACTACATTGCTCAGGCTAGTCTCAAACTCCTGGCCTCAAGCAATTCTTGCGCCTTGTCCTCTCAAAGCGCTGGGATTACAGGTGTGAGCCACCATGTCCAGCCAGATTTTTAAGAGTTGTCTTTTTTTTTTTTTTTTTGAGTTGGAGCCTCACTCTGTCGCCCAGGCTGGAGTGCAGTGGCCGCTCCCGGCCACCGCAGCCTCGACCTGCTGGGCTCCGGCGATCCTTCCAAGTAGCTGGAACTACAGGCGTGCGCTACCACGACCAGCTAATTTTTTGATTTATTGTATACATGAGGTCTCGCCAAGTTGCCCAGGCGGATCTCGAACCCGCGGGCTCAGGCAATCCACTCACCTGGGCCTCCCAAAGCATGGGATTACAGGCTGAGCCACCGAGCCCGGCCTAAGAGCTTTTAAAACTGCTTAAAACCTAGTTTAGCTGTGTCACTCTAGGTAAGTTGCTTAACTGCTCAGTCTTCATTTCCTCCTTCAGAAAGTGCCTACTTCATGAGGTTGTCCTGAGGATTAATTGATACAAATTCCTAAAAGAACTTTACCCAGAAGCTAGAACCTGGTAGGCACTCAACATTATGGCTAATATGATGAGTGTCATCCAGGTCAAAGCAAATTAAGATATATATACATCAAAGTCAGCCTTGAATGCAGACTAGTTGCTTTCCCTTGATTGGGGACACGATCAGAGAGACATCATGTCATCAATTGATTAAAAATTCTAGTAACAGGCTAGGTGCAGTGGATCACACCTAAAATCCCAGCACTTTGGGAGGCCAAGGTGAGAGGATTGCCTGAGCCCACGGACTCGAGACCAACCCGGGCAATTTGGCAAGATCTCGTCTCTACAATAAATTAAAAAATTAGCTGGGCGTGGTGGCACATGATACCTGTAGTTCCAGCTCCTTGGAAGGCTGAGGCGGAAGGATCACTTGAGCCCAGCTAGTCAAGGCTGCGGTGGCTGTGAGCGTGCCACTTCACTCCATGCTGGGCAACAGAGTGAGACTCCAGTTCAAAAAAAAATTCCAGTAATAATTATCACACCAATAAAAGCTAACATTGGGCTCTATGTGTGTCCTAAGTACTTTACCAGTAATCCTACATTTCATCTTTACCACAGCTCTGTGAGTTGGATTCTATTATTGGCCCCATTTTACAGAGGAGTAAACTGAGAAAAACCACTTGCCCAGAGCTGCTCAGTTATCTCTAGTTCTAGCCTCTCTCCTTGTGTAATGAGCCTGTCTGGTTTTAATATCAGCTGGCCAGGTGGCATTGCATTTTTCCCCAACATAGGAGAGAGAGGTGACAAATACGGAGGAACGTTTGCTACAATTCTTCCCTTGGGGTAGGTAGGCACTCAGATGCATCTGCCACACGCTTTGAGCCCTCTTTGGGCCCTGGGGTGCAGAGAGCAAGAGATGGGGTAAGGAGTAGTGAAGGGGACTGAAGCATTGCTCACTGGTGGAGACTTGGGAGACAGCAAAGTTTGTGTTCAGGGTTCTACCTTCATGACACCTTTCATTTGTAACCAGTCGCAGATGTGACAAAATACGCTCTCAGGGTCACCCGATACTGTTTTCAAAATGTGTTTGGGCATGCAGTATCTTCACTTTTACCAAAAGTCTTTGTTTCCACATCAGAGGGTTTGGGCTCCAGGGATGGCAACTTCTGTGGAGTTGGGGTCCTTAGCCCCAGTGCCAAGCATATAAACCAAGAAAGAATAGCAATGCCCTAAGATGGGCTCAGGGTCAGTGCGGATGGTTGGGGAGTGAGGGAAAAGACTGGAGAGGTAGAGTGGAGGAATGGAATTGAGATAAGAGGCATTGGGTCCAGGAAAGAAAGACCAGGCTCATCAGAAGCCTAAGTCCCATCTCTGCTGTCTTAATGAGCTGCCCCCCTCGACATGTGTAGGGCACTCAAGGGCAGTAGAGCTGATGAATGGTGCCACGGGGAAGCCTGAGGCAACTGGGGTGTGGGGAGACTCAGACAGGGCAGATGGAGGAGCCAGCGGTTGTGAGATACAGCCAAAGAGGAGAGAAATTTATGCACTCCTGAGCAAACCAGTTCCTTCGTCTCAGCTTCAGTTTCCTCATCTGTGAAATGGAAAGACTGGCTAGAAAACCCCTCAGGTCTCTTCCCAATATAAATTCTAGGAGCCCATGAAATGACTATGCATTCAAGAGCTGACCTGCAAATTAATTATTCAAAGTTATCAAAAGCATCCCGCACCCTCAGGAGCTCCACCCCTGAATTGAGCAATGTAATCCACAACTCACTTCCTCCTCTGGGTTCTCAACACCACCGCCCTTTCATTGGTCACAGCTGTTCTACTGGAGGTGTCCTACAGGTGAAAAGCTCAGCATCCTGGTAAGTCTTGGAACACCCACCCTTCCCACCACCTGGAATATCTCTTTTCTCTGTTCCCCTTGACACCCAGCCTGCATTTGTCCCAAGCATCTATCCTCACCCTCAATGGGCCCTCACCCCCACCCCTTGATCTCTTCATTCTCTCCCGTGAGGTCTCCCTGTTTTGTGGGGGGGGACCTCTGTCCCTCCTCCCTAAGAACCCTCTCCAACAACCCCTCGGGGCAACTTGCTGCCCACCCCTTCCCTGGCCCTGTAGCCTTCCCAGACTCAGCTAGTGCTCCTCACTGCATGAGGATTGGGTCTGAGAATGGTCCAGACACTGTTGACTCTCCCTTTCCATAAGATTCTTTTTATAGGGAGAAGGAATACTGGCACTGTACTAAAATGACGTTTGAATTTTGTGTTGTTGTTAAAAAGATTGCCTTAAATGTTTGGGATCTTGTAAATGCCCCTCTTTCTTAGCATTTTCACGCAATAAATTATAATTTATCCCATCCATGGAGTTTCCAAACTACCATGAGTCACTAAGGGACTGGCATTTTCACCAAATAAAAGAACCCCCACTTGATCACAGAAAACATGACTGGGTGGTCATGTAGGAACCAGCTAGTCATAGGACATTTGGTTTATCATTCCTGCACGAGCTGTTTCTTTATTCTGAGCCTAAGAAGTAGCAAAAGAAAATAATACACAAAACATCAAACAATATGAGTGAATGAAATACAGGCTGACATAATGATATCTCAAGAACTTAGCTTACAAATAAGCCGGGCACAGTGGTTTATACCTGTAATCCCAGCACTTTGGGAGGCCGAGGCAGGAGGATTACTTGAGCTCAGAAGTTTGAGACCATGAGGCAACATAACAAGACCTCATCTCTACAAAACAATTTTAAAAATAACGAGGTGTGGTGGCACACACCTGTAGTTCCAGCTACTTGGAAGCCTGAGGTGGGAGGATCACCAGAGCCCAGGAGGTCGAGGCTATGGTGAGTCGTGATCATGCCACTGCACTCTAACCTAGGTGACAGAGTGAGACCCCTGACTCAAAAAAAAAAAACTTCACTTACAAATATATATCATGTATGAGATGTGATTTATCTCAAAGAAGCAGGGCTATAGGCAAAAAATAACACAGGTAGAGTTGGAATCCTCACTGCACCACTTATCCACCCTGTGATCTCAGGCTTTATGCTAGGTCTCCTTGTGTCTTCATTTTATATATATATATATTGTTTGTTTGTTTCAATAGCTTTAGAGGGGAAAACAAATTTGGTTACATGGGTGCATGGTATAGCGGCGAAGAAGTCTAGGCTTTAAGTGCACCCACCACTCCCACCTGTGTACCTTGTCTCCGATAGGTAATATTTTGTCCTCTATCCCTTCCATCAACCCCCTTCTGAGTCTCCAATGTCCATTATACCATTCTCTATGCCTTTTGTGCCTTAGTCTTCTATACATGGGGACTGATCATATCTATTTGTAATGACCAAGGGAGAGCCTATAACTTCGAGGTACAAAGCAGACCTCAGATGTGTCATCTCCCGTCCCTTAGTTTGTCCCTTTAACTGCCAAGCCATCCTCTCTAGAGATTGGTAAATTAACCAACAAACACCAACAACAAGCTTCCCTCTCCTACCCCAGGAGTAGGAGGTCATTGACCTGTCCTGGTTGTCTTTCCTGAGTTCTCCACCTCCTGACCTGACTCTCATGCTCTCCCTCTGGAACCTCAAGCTGGCCCTTGATGCCTGGGAGTTCGAGCTCACCCATACACAGCCCACCCCAGCATGGCTGAGCACTGGGCTTACCTGTGACACATTCACTACTACTGCTGCCTTTGCCGACGAGGCGGCTTCTGCAACAGCCCCAGCCCTGTGTTCTCACAGCCGATGCTCATACACGTGAGGTTCTGCTCTCTAAGGGTACAAGCTCCCTGCACCCACAATGCCCTCAGCCATTGTCAAAGGTGGGCCTCTTCTCTCTCGGGTCATTTGTTCCCTTACAAGCACTTCTGATCATCCTCTCTCGGAAGTGACCCACTCTTGACGTTGTGATTTTATTGGATAAAACCCCAGCCCTCTGAGCAAACTTGATTTTGACCATGGGACTTCTTTCAGGTTTTGCTAACCACACTGGTCAAGCCAGCTGTACCACTCAGTCTCTCACTACCTCCCAACCTCCTGGCCAGACAAGGCCTCGCCTTCACCACCACATCTCTCTAGATTCACCGACTGGTTGAATCTCCTCTGTCTGTGGTCTTGACATGCTGGGAAGGCAATTTATCGGACTCCTTTCACTTAGAGGAGAAAGGAACACCTTCTCAGAAAGGTGAAGAGTAAGAATTCCATCACCCTTGGGGGATAGGACATTATTTTTTCAGTTTTGTTTAATCATATTCAGCTTTCTTCTTTGCTACCTGTGATTGACAGTAACAGAGGCTGCCTTCTGCTAAAGAGAAAACCTTCCTAAGACTTTTGTGGTTATTGTTGTAACATTTGTATTTACTTTGCAAAGCTGTGCATCCTTTAGTTTATCTCTTTTTTTTTACTGAGTTAGATAAAAGTCACACACCACAAAGTCATCCCTTGAAAATGTACAATTCGGCCAGGCGTGATGGCTCATGTCTGTAATCCCAGCACTTTGGGAGGCTGAGGGAGAGGATTGCCTGAGCCCAGGGGTTCCAGACCAGCCTGGGCAACTTGGTGAGACCTCGTCTCTACAATAAATCAAAAAAATTAGCCAGGCGTGGTGGTGTGCACCTGTAGTTCCAGCTACTTGGAAGGCTAAGGTGGAAGGATCGTCTGAGCCCAGCATGTCGAGGTTGCAGTGGCCGTAAGTGTGCCACTGCACACTGTTGCCTGGGCAACAGAGTGAAACTCTGACACAAAGCAAACAGACAAAAAAGAAAGTGTACTAATTCAGTGGTTTTTAGTATATTGTATCCCCCTTACCACTCATTCCAGGACACTTTCTTTTTTTTTTTTTTTTTTTTTTGAGTTGGAGTCTCACTCTGTCGCCCAGACTGGAATGCAGTGTCCGCTCCCATCCACTGCAGCTTCAACCTGCTGGGCTCTGGTGATCCTTCTGCCTCAGCCTTCCAAGTAGCTGGAACTACAGGCTCCAGGACACTTTCATCACTCCAAAGAGAAGCCCTGACCTCATTAACATTCCCCCCTCTCCCAAACCCATGACAACCACCGACTACTTTCTGTCTCTACCAATTTGCCTATTTCTGATCATTCACATACATGGAACCATACAGTGGGAAGACTTTTGTGTCTGGCCTTTTTCATGTAGAATTTCAAGGTTCATTCATGTGATGTTGATCCAGTACTTCATTCCTTCTTGTGACTGTATGTGTGAATTTATGTGTTGCTTAACGATGGGGATACATTCTGAGAAATGCATTGTGTGAACATCATTGAGTGTGTTTGCACAAACCTAGATGGGACAGCCTGCCATATGCCTGGGCTATATATTGTACCTATTGCTCCTAGGCTCTAAACCAATACAGCATGTTTCTGTGCTGAATACTGTAGATAAGTATAACATCATGGTAAGTATTTGTGTATCTAACATAGAAAAGTATAGTAAAAATACAGGATTATAGTCTTATGGCTCCACTGCCATATATGTGGTATGTCATGGAGCAAAGCATCATTATACTGTGAATGACTACACCTCAATTTGTTTATTCATTCATCATTAAACATTTGGGTTATTTCTGCTTTTTGGCTATCATAAAGAATGCTGCTATGAACATTCGTGTACAAGTTTCTGTGTGCTATATGTTTTCAATTCCCTTTGTTACATACCTAGAATGGGGATACCTGGCTTATATGATAACTCTGTGGTTAACTGAGTAACTGCCAAACTATTTCCAAAGCAGCTGAGTCATCTAACATTCCCACCAGCAATGTATGAGTTTCCAACTTCTCCATACCCTCACCCACATTACTCTTGTGAATCTCTTTCTTAATGAGCCAAAGATGCTCTCAGCCAAGGGATTCAAGTGGGATTCCATGTCCCGTAAGGGTTATCCAAAGAGAACTTTCTACAAAGTATTGGGTGATGCTGATGTCATGAAAGGTGCTAAGAACTTCTCTCTGATATTGAAGGGAACTGTAATCTTTTCATAAAACGTACAGCTTATCACTAAACTTTTCTCATAACCACAGAGCCCCACCACTTACAAATTTGAAGGGAAAATGCTTCCATGTAATATGCAAGCCAATGAGAAGAATCCTGTCCCAGTTTTTCAGGTGGGTGGGCAAGAATCTGGGGAGAATTTATTGTGCAGTAACCCTCATCTCTCTGCTATAGGCCAAAACTTAAGTTCACCTCAAAAATGG
>CAUYQG010284115.1:0-39956 GCA_963574415.1 Tarsius wallacei | reverse complement strand
AAAGAATAAAATCATGTATTTTGCAGCAACCTGGATGGAACTAGAGTCTATAATACTGAGTGACCTCTCACAGAAACAAAGAACTGAGTATCACATGTTCTCACTCATATAGTGGACCTTGATCATCCAATGTATTACCATAAGAAAATGACTTACAGTGGTGGGAAACTAGGGGGAGGGGGAGGGGGAGGGAGATGGGATTAATGCCAGTAAATATCTGTCTGGGGATGGGGAGACACCTCTCATCAACGAGGGTGCCTGAACGAAGCATATTTGTATACCTAACCCTTAAGTGTACCCCACAATATCATAATAAAAAATATTGAATATAAAAATAAAATAAAATAAAATGTTAATAAAAAAAGAAAATATTTAGTTGAAATAGGGAATAGTTCATAAAGTTCTGAGTAGCTAAAATAAGATTATTTTTTAAATGTTAAAAAATGACAATTTTGTAATTTTAACAGAAAAAAGAATTTAGAAAATCTCTCTCTTTTTGTAATAAATGGAAATCTTGTCCTGTAACCAAAACAAAGTGACTCTTTAGTCCTCATCTCACCTTTAATGGCAGTGTCCAGGCATCCCAGCGAAGGGCCCTAAGTGACTCATGAACTGCCTGTTTCTGATGTTACTCTACTTCCACCAAACTGTTCCAGTGGTGGCCTGGGTTCAGTGACTGAGACCCACATGGCCTAGCTGGTCAGTGTTAGATAAATAAGCTGCAGAGGCCCTGGAGCCTGCAGTGAGGTGTGGCTGTGTTTCCTGCTTCTGAACATGAGGGTTGGGTTTGGAGCAGGAGTGGGGAGCCTGAACTTGGATGCATGAGGAGTCAGACTGTGCATTTGTGCAGCTACATGAATTCTCAAATTCCAATAGAGGCTGCTTTGTAGGTCAACTTTTGCTTTTGTGGACCAGCTCCCCTTCAGTTAGTCCAATATTCAAGTGGCTATAAATAGCGAAAGCAAATTCCACTCTATCCTGGGAGACACACTCTCCTTTATTCTGAGAGGTGGTAGCCTTCTGCCTCATAGAGTTTAACTGAGGTAATGACAGCTGGAAAATCATTCTGGAATACAGATTAGATGATGTCACAACTGTACTGAAAGTCTTCTGGTGGTTTACCATGACACTTGGGGTAAATTTCAAAGCCTTTAGCATGAGCTACAGGACCCTATTTGGTACAGCTCCTAACTTTGTTTTCATTTCCTACTACACTCTGCTTATTCATTCCACACCAGCCTACTGGCCATTTCTCAAATAAGATGCTCCAATCCCAGCATCTCTGCACTGTTGTTTCCTCAGTCGGGACCAATTTTGGGTTAGCTTGTTCTTCATTTTATTCTGGTCTCAAATATTTCCTCTTCATGACTCCTTCCCTGAACGCCCAACAGAAAGGCAATTTCTCTCATTCTCCTTTGGCTTAAGTTGGTTCATTTTTTTCCTTCCTATTATGACTTCTTGACACTGTATCATTTTTATTAATACTCACATTAGGTACAATTAGGCTTTTCGTGATATTTTATAAGCTTCATTTTTATAGGTTGCAAAAGCCCAAATATCAGGATTTAAATGTTACAAGATTTACACAAAACATATATATCTTCATTGCTGTATATGTTATGTTAAAAATTTCATGTAAATAAAATGAAAACAAGCTATTTTCATTTAAATCAATTTTTCTTAGTAAGAATGCAACTTTGGTTGAATTAGTCTATTGTATTTATTCTATTTTACTCTGTTTTTCTATGTCAGGAGATTAGTATTTTTACAACATTTCTTTTAGTGTACAAAGATGTATTTGTTAAGTACAAACTATAATATAAATATATAGCAATCATTATATAGTTTATGAAAATGACAATTTTACTAATAGTTATTTCACATCGAGCTCTTAGTACACATATAATCTAACCATGATAAAACAGAAAAATGTCTGGAAGAAAAAAGTTCAAGAAAATAAAGGCTAAGGAATGTATCAAAGTATTTATAAGGTATGAAAATGCTGGCGTATAGTATGTGCACTAATCCCATTGAGTATGAGGAAGGACAGAAAAAGCCCAACTGGAATTTAAAGCTGGTTAGGAAGGGGAACTTTTCTGATTATGTGGTTGAAAATAATTGAAACCTTTTTACATCAGAGAAGGCTTTGGAATATTCTTCTCTACGTTTTTGAAAAATGCAAATTACCTTATGAGGGATTGTTTAGCTGTCATGTAACTCCAACTTAACATAAGCAAATTTGCTTCCACAGAAGGAGATTTTTAAAAAGTTTCTACAGAAGGGAATAAAAGTCATTCACTAATTGTTCTAAAATAATAATATATCATATGAGAAGACAAAAGAGATCAGTCAACTTCTGCTTAGTGTAGTCTGATTTTAATCAGAATACTGTATTTTAATGTGATATGGTAAATTCAAATTATTTTTACTTATAATAAGTAAATTTAATGGGTTTTATTCAGTAAGGACAAAACAGTTTATGACTTTAAATAATTTGATGTGAAATTTATGGGAGCTAGAGATTTAGCTGTTTTTTTTCATAGTATGTATTAATGATCAAGCTCAAATGGATATAAAATACCTGGAAAATGCACAGCATATATCTATGCTTCCAAGTCAACTACTCTCGAAGGTAGATGTTTGCATGTCCTCACTCATAAGTGGACCTTGAACAACTATCCTAATACTATAAGAAAAGGATTGGCAGTAGTGGGAAACTATCAGGGGAGATGGGGAGGGGCACACCTCATTAACAAGCATGACTGCATAATGAACATTTGTATACCTAACCCTGAATTGTACCCCACATATTTGAAATAAATTTTTTTTTAAAAAGCAACAAAACAAAACAAAACAAAAAAGGTAGCTGTTTGGCTTACAATCTAATAATGATTTCTCTTTTTATCTTTCTCTTCTCCTTATCTTTGTATTTCTAATTGGCTTTGCTTAGGCTACTTTCTCATTACCTGGAAGATGACATAATTTAAACTATATCCAAGTATTAATTGAGCCCCATCTATGAGTCAAGACCGGATTAGTAGATGGGACAAGTTAACAAAGACATGTATTGAAGTTTGATAACTTTCAAACTGCCATTGGAGAAGTTAAACATTTATTGAGCTATAAGCCCAAAACTGAAAAAAAAAATTTCTTTGTCTATAAATATGAGAATAATATTGGGAAGAATAGAGTTTTTGAAAACAAATGCTTAGAATAAAATAGATTAGAATACAAATTTAAAATAATAAAGGAGCCTCCCCTTTATGAAGGGTGTATTTAGTATAGTTTCTTTTAGAACATAACAAGTGTTTTATTCATCATTTGACAGAAAGAATAGAATAAGGACATTAACAGAAAAAAATAAAGAAATGTTATAAATAGACTAGAAATCAGTGGGACCACACATTCAGTTGATAAATCTTTATTGGCCATTTACTATATGCCATATGCTGCCAAATAGATGGGAAAATTTAAATTTATAAGACAAGGTCTATGCCTTTGAATAGCTCAAAGTGCAATGGGGAATATAGCAATGTGTGCAGGTAAGTGCAAATACAATGTTTGAATTAAAGAGAAATTTTCTGTAGAAATAAAGCAAAGGCAGTAAAATTCTATTTGAGTTCTGAAGGATAAGTCAGGTTTACACAGGATAAGAAATGGGTAAAAGGCACTTTATAAAGAACAGCCTATGCAAAGGCATATAAGTATGAGAAAGAGATAAGTTCATGAAATGGTGACATGATCACTACAAGTACATTACAGGGTACTTGAAGGTGTGGTAGGAAAGGAGTCTGGAAAGACAGCAAGGGGCTGGCTTGTGAGGGAAGCCAAGATGAAGTGTGTGACTCAGTGGGCCTTAGATTGCCAACAGCCTTATGCTTTTCAGGGTTGCAATAGCACTATGGGATGGGCAACTTAGAACAAGCCAGTGGCTTAATGGTGGGAGGAAGAGACTGGTGGCAATAGACCACTTCATAGGCTGTAGTGGTAAGGTGAACCTATGGAATTAGGTATGTTGTCATAAATTAGAGGATACATTCTATTTTAGAAAAACCAATGTCTTTAATAATTATGGGCGGCTCATAATGTGAAATGCTTTCAAGGAAGGCTAGGTGTGGGGAGGAGGGTCATGAGGATTCATTGTATCATAAGGTAAGAGCAATAAAGGCTTCAGTGTGATGTCTGATGCCTTGGGGTGGTGACAGGATTTCTTATATTTAGCTATCCAAAAGGTATTACCGAGTTACCATCATCTTATTTAACTATTTTTATTAGCATCCTTAAACATTACAAGTTTCTCATTCTGTGGAAAAAAAGTTAATTTTAGAGACTTCTCATGAGAAAAAGCCAGAAAAAATAAATCCATTTTGTTTGCAAAGCTAATACCTTTTATTGAAAAATAAAACATAAAAATAAGTAAACCGGGCTCGGTGGCTCAGCCTGTAATCTCGTGCCTTGGGAGGCTGAGGTGGGTGGATTGCCTGAGCCCGCGGGTTCGAGATCCGCCTGGGCAACTTGGTGAGACCTCATCTCTACAAAAAAATCAAAAAATTAGCTGGGTGTGGTAGTGTGAGCCTGTAGTTCCAGCTACTTGGAAGGCTGAGGCGGAAGGATAGCCAGAGCCCCAGCAGGTCGAGGCTGCAGCGGCCGGGAGCAGCCACTGCACTCCAGTCTGGGTAACAGAGTGAGACTCCAACTCAAAAAAAAAGTAAGTAGAAAAGCCATTTATTTGAAAACAACAATGGGTCTTTAAAGTTGTTCTTCTGAAACAAATGTGGTCTTCGTTCCACTGAGTAGGAAAATCTTAAATCAATCTTTCCAGGATAAAACATTGAAAAACAAAACCCAACCACTCCGAGCCCTCTCTCTACTGTTAAGGACAAAACCAAAATCACAAATGCATAACATGTGCTTTCATAGCTCACAGGCGACTGATTTGTCTGTATTTTGAACACAATGATTTGCTTCTTTTGTGCTTCTTTTAAAAAAGTAACATTAACTTGCAAAAAAGACTCCGAATTGCATATGTAAAAAAAAAATTAAAAGTGAGATAGACTTTCATCTACAAGCTTAAAAACATTTCTTAATGTTATGATGTATTGGCAGTCTGTGTACACTTTTATGAATAAATAGCAAATCGACCAAGCACACAGACCTGAGACATCCTGTCTGGGTAACATCTTCTAAGGAAGGACTCAGAGATTACCATTCTATGTTCCATGCTAAGGTGCTCAGAAAAACAACTTCATATTGAGTGACATAAACAAGTGCAACAAATCTTTTAAAACTGCATGTTGTTTTGGGAACCTTTTAAAAAGAAACTGTAAGCTGGCATATGGAAAGTTTGTAAACGCAGCCCAAGTCGGCCTGGAATCTAATTAGCGATGCCTTCCAGCTGTTGCCCCTGCCTGCAGCCTCTGTTTCCTCCCACTCTCTCCTTCCAAACAGACCATGGAAAAGCAAGCTGAACACCAGTTCTCCTGATGCAACTTGAAGTGAGGCGGCCTGGTAAAATCACTCTCCTTATTGAATGCTGCTTTACGCAAAGCGTACTGTGAAAATCCAGTCTGATTGAGGAGAGATATAGAAGCAAAATTAGTGTTAAAAACATGTACTTGCATTACCAGCAGCACAAAAAGTTTATCCGTGTTATGACTAAAGACAGAATGTGGTCTGTCTGATATTTACCTCCTTGTAGAAAAATCCATTCTTTATGTTTCTATTTGCACTATGTTCCCCAAACTAGACACCTATGATAATCAAAGAAGGTCTTGAAACCCTTTGCTTTGATAAAGATCAGGCTCCTACATCATGAATTGGTTACTTTTTCTCTATGGATCTTAACCTGTATAGTTTGTCTTTAGCTGTGACATATATAAAAATGTATTTATAACAGAGCTTAAGGCATGGAGGATTTGGAGAAGGACGTGACATCGATCTGGATCATTGAGGATAAGTACAATTTTAAATAGGCTGAGAAGAGAGTGATTGTGGCACAAATCTACTTCTCTCGTTTCTTTAATCTTTTGTTTTCCTTTAACTCCCTTACATTTTCTGCTCCGCCTTCACCTTCCAGCATATGTCTCTCTAGCTTGAAAATACCCTCTTTGAACCTGCCACTTTTTAAGT
This sequence comes from Tarsius wallacei, assembly GCA_963574415.1. Lineage (NCBI taxonomy): Eukaryota > Metazoa > Chordata > Mammalia > Primates > Tarsiidae > Tarsius > Tarsius wallacei. The sequence continues at coordinate 33,827 of CAUYQG010284115.1, read as the reverse complement.
TGCCACAATATTTCTCTCTTTGCTTTGTTGCAAGGTTAAACCCCTCACACAGGTTACTCCCACTCTTTCCATTTCTACTCCTCCAGCCCTTTTAATAACCTTTCCAGAATCAAAGCCATTTGCATTTGGGGAGTGGGGGCATAAAAATGATGTCTTTCTTCTTAAAATAGCAATTTAAAAGCACTATAAAAATTTTAATAATAACTAAAACTGTCTGAAGAGAACGTTTCTTTTCAGGCAAATGTGAAATTAAGGCATCTGTCTCCTGTTGCCATAGACATTTTTCTGAATGGCTCACACCAAACATAAACCTCACAAGTCAACAACATGCTGTGGGGGGAAATAATTTCTGTTTACCCTCAGCCCAGAGTTCTGTCCATTAACATTTTTGCTTCTAAATATGCATGGCATGTCCTTTTAAAAAATTTTTCTGTTTAATGTTTCAAATGCACACGACTAGTTCTGACGTAGTGAATTAATTCCCTAATAATGAATCATCTGGTCAAACATGAGTCAGAGTAATAAAGCTCTCTGAGACACTTAGCTACTCCAACTAACGACATCTGTAAACATGTGAACAACTTCACAGTCACAGACAGAAGTTTCAACTGTTACGGAAGGGTGGGCAAGACATAAACAGCACTTCGCTGTCTTCATTGGCTTACCATTTCTGGATTTATAATATTTATTAGGAGACCCTCAGATCTTTCACTTTTTGTTTATAGAGATCACAGTGATCATGTGTAGCATTTAAACAACATTTCATAGACTGTCTCTACAGTTTATTTTTTGCATATTTAACATGATTTTAAAAGACCATTTGGCAGCTACAATCAACACGCGATTAACTGTTTCATCAGAATGTGTTTACATGATTGCATTTTATCAAATGGTGTGTGGTTTCTGGAGCAAAATGGAATGAAAATATGGGTGCAAATGACAGTTTAAAGCGAGAATCTTCCCCACTTTGCATTTAGGTAATGTCTTTTTTTGTTACTTAAGTAGATATTTTTCTGATCCTAGTCACTTAAGTAGATATTTTTCTGAAAGCCTTCTAGTTCTTCTTCTCTTTATTTTAAGCCTTTGCTCATTGAGGCATTAAGTAATGTCGCTTCTCTCTCTGATTGTTTCTTGAATTATTGTTCGCCTTTCCATTTTGTTACTATTATGTTTTTATTTCCAGTTTCTTATTTGTTACCCAAACAGCTTCCTACTGATTTCCCTTTTCTAGAGTTAGAGAAATAATGATGAGACATAAATAAAACAATAATGAGACAATGATGAAATGATAAAAAATGAGGTATTGATCATGAATTGTAGTGGATATTTTACAAAATATACATTGAGAAAAAATTTTATGTGAAGTTCAATATGTCTTTTCTGTTATATGCTCACCTACAACTTAGTTATTAAATAATAGTTTCTTTATACTCTTTTTCTCTCTACTGAATTATTGAAATGGTATTTGAAGGCAAGAGAAAAACTTGAGTCTGATATTATCTGAAAAATCTTCTCTACTTTAGAGATGCTACTGATTTATTATTATTTTCTACATATCTTCATGTGTACTGGTATGAATGTTAAAGTGTTTCACATCATTTCCCCTGTAGCACTGTAACACCACAAGATTATTAGTGAGATGTCTCATCTTTTTTTTTTTTTTTGAGTTGGAGTCTCACTCCGTTGCCCAGACTGGAATGCAGTGGCCGCTCCCGGCCACCGCAGCCTCGACCTGCTGGGCTCCGGCGATCCTTCCGCCTCAGCCTTCCAAGTAGCTGGAACTACAGGCGCGTGCTACCACGCCCGGCTGATTTTTTAATTTTATTGTAGAGATGAGGTCTCGCCAAGTTGCCCAGGCAGGTCTCGAACCCTCGGGCTCAGGCAATCCACTCATCTCAGCCTCCCAAGGCACGGGATGACAGGCTGAGCCACCGAGCCTGGCTTATAGCAAACTATTTATCGAGCACCCACTAGTTCTAGACACTATCAAAAGCTCTCGGAATACAGCAAACAAGACAGCTGGGATTCTTACTTTATGGGGCTTTCAGCATAATGGAGAAGAAAGACATTAAACAAATAATTACAAATGTTAAATGCTGTAAAGGAGAAGCCCAGGCTGCTGCGAAAATATAACATGGAAGACCTCACCAGGTGTGTATAAATGTGTATATGGGGGAAGGGGGAAAGGCAGTTTGCAGAAAGCATCCCTGAGAAACTGTTTCTTAAGCAGAAACCTGAAGGATAAGGCAGAGTTGTCGGTATTGCAGCACCGGAGTTCAGTTCTCAACTCCAAGAGGTGCCATCAACTCAGACCTTGACACCAATATGTGGATTGCCCCTGCAGTTGCAAGGCACGCTTTGCACAGCCATCCTGGGTGTCTCTGAGGATGAGTAGGAGTTAGCCAGCTGATTAGCAGAATTAGATGGGGAGAAAAATATTACAGAAAGAAAAGCATTATGTCCTTGGAGTGGGACAGAAAAATGTATTATTATAGAAACAGAGAATAGCTGGGAAAGAAAGTCGGGACTCAGTGGCCGAGTTTTATACACACTGATATGGATTTATTATTTCATCCTAAAACAAATGAAAAGCCACTTTGTATGAAATGCATTGGAAATGTTACTCATAATTAAGATCTAATTGGCAGAGGGCAAAATTGGACTTGGGAACTAGGACTTAGACTTTGATCATAGTTATGATGAGAATTTTTGCTTCCAAGATTAGGAACCATGGCAAATTCCAGCCATAGTTAGGAAGTAGGATGTACAGTAGGTGACGGGAGGTTAAAAAAAAATAGGAGGAATCAAGAAAGACATTGAGATTCCTGGCTTGAAGATGATTCATTGTACCATCTCCTGAAATAAGACATAAGGGTGGTCGATTTTTAACATGTTGAGTTTTAGATGCCAATGGAACATATCAATGGAAATAATGAATAAAAAATAATAATTGTTTCTGAGGGAAGAGGTTCTGATTGGAGTTATAAATTTTGAAACAAAGTACCCTGTGTGAGTATGTTCATATCTTCTACTTGTATTAAGCCCTTCTGACTGTGCTCCTTCTTGGCAAAAGAAGAGGAATTAGAAATCAGTACTATTCAATACCTCAGAAGTCACCAAACAGAAGAGAAAACTTCTATTTTATGTCCTAGGAGTTTTTATTTTACAAGAATGATCATTATAGCTACAAAATTTTTTTTAAGTGCTATCATTTTTAACCTACCTCTTATGCTATTGCTCGTTTCGTTTATGGCATAAAATTTATTTTCAGCATTTATTATACATTTTGAGAACATTCTGTACATAAAATTCTTTATCTTTTTAAATATTATTTTCATGTATGGTAAGAATGTGTTAACGACTTTGATATATTTTCAAAATATTCTCCGTTACTCCTTTACACATTTGAACAGCATTTCACAAGTGTGAACAAATGGCTTTGTAACCCAGAGTTCTAGAGGAGAGGACTTGTGACTGATGTCTTAACCTCTCCTAGTAAAGATTTTTCATTCCCAGAGTTATTTGAGTAGGACCTTGAGGGGCAGAAACAAGGATCCAGTTACTCAGAGCCTGCTCTGGTTTCTAAAACGAGAAAATAAATGTGGACCTTGCAGTTCAGCCCAGCAAACTGGGTCAGAAAGAAAGAGTATTTCGGGCCAGAAGCCCTACTCAGAATGGAAACCATGGCAAATTCCAGCCATAGTTAGGAGGTAGGATGTACAGTAGGTGATGGGAGGTTAAAAAGAATTCACATGCCACTGGCTTGTCTTGTAACAGTACCCCAACCATTAACACTTCCCAACTATATTGGGGACACAGGATTCTGATTTTAGAAAACCAATACACAAACCATAGGACAAAGTTTACTCACTCATGCCAATGCTTTCCTGAGAGCCAGGTGAATGATCTGTCACCCTCTGGGGAAACAGAGTCAACAGAAGGTCAACAGTCACCTTCATGTCCTCACCACCAACACTTGTGTCCATACCTTCCGTTGGGCCCTTAAAAATTGGTTGGTTTGCTAGTTAATAGGCCCCCAGAGAAGTGAAAAAAGCTCCCAGCATCCATGACTTGGCATATGAGATTCCTCTGAGGTCTCTATCCCTCCCTCTGCCCTTTTTTCCTTCTCCAAATAGTCCCTCAATACTAGACACAAAACAGCTATAAACTCCTGCCAAATCCAGTGTGTTTCTGAAATATTGTTATAACCGCTTGTCTGCATGTCTATATCTCTATTTTTAAACTTTTAAAAAACATTCCATTAATTTTTCTGGCATAGATAGACCTCGCCTCAGATCTCTTCTTTCTCATTTTTGCCTCCATTCTAAACAATTTGTCGCTGGATTCACTAACATAAACTCTCATCATGAGTTCACCATTTTCTTTTTTCTTCTGAGTTGCAGTCTCACGCCATCACCCAGGCTAGAGTGCAGTGGCACGCTCACGGCCACCCCAGCGCCGACCTACTGGGCTCCGGCGAAACTTTCGCCTCAGCCTTCCAAGTAGCCAGAACTACAGGTGCACGCTACCATGCCAGGCTAATTTTTTTTGATGTATTGTAGACATGCGGTCTCACCACGTTGCCCAGGCTGGTCTCGAACCTGCGGGCTCAGGCAATCCTCTCGCCTCGGTCTCCTAGAGTTCTGGGATTACAGGCTTGAGCCACCCCGCCCAGCCAAGTTCACCATTTTCAGTGACAACTTTAAACATTTACAGAGATAAAAGCCTGTATTAAAATATGGAATTTAACCCAGAACTCTGGAACACAATTAATTCAATTGGATCACAGTGGATCTAGTGAATACTCCAAGTCGTTCTAAGATTAACACAGAGACTATAGAGAACTAAAGGGTTAATTTTAACTTGGAAACAAAATTATAGATATGTACCAGGTTTATAAAAAGGATTGCCTTCAGAATGTTTGGAGTTATAAGTAAGATCTTTTCTAAATTGGTATAGAATTTAAACGAGGAACTTGTCTGAAGTGCAAAGGGGTCCAATATGTTTATTAGCCAATGGCTAAACCCAATGATGAAGATAACATTTTAAACGAAGACATTTTTAATCCCTTTAGTAGTCACGTGGTCTTTAGATCTTTCCCCAAGATCTTTCATCTCACAAATACCTTTGTTTTCCCGCCTTGGTGCCTTTGACTTGGCTGTTCCTGTGCTTTCCCTCCCTTTACTTGAGAAATGTCTGCTATGCCTTTTGATCTGAGTCTAAGTGCTGATTTCTCAGGAAAGTCTTCCTGGCTGCCCAGAGTAAGAAAGATTTCTTGAACTACATCCCCAGAGCTCCTGCCAATGTTCCTTCGTCACATTTACTACACCAATGATCTTAGGCCAGAAACCCTGTCTGAGTGGATAAACAACCCGCCTCGCCCCTACAGTTCACTATTTTTCCACCTGGCTATGTTGACTCTCCTTCTCCAGTCCGTCAATGATATCTTAGGCAGGTCCCATCACTTTTGGGGTTCTAAAACTCAGACCAGTTCTCCATGAAACTTTCGATCTTGTGTCTACCCAAACTCCCCTCCTCTCTCCTACAGCTCTGAGGTTGAAGCCAGACAAGAGGGACAGCCTTCCTTTACCCAGCAGTCATAGCTCTAGCACCCTCCTTGCTGGTCATTTCTACTTCTCTGGCTTTCCCTAGGCAGCTGCCCGTGTCTTTTGTGTTGCTCCACTTTAAACACCAGTGCTCTCATGGGACATATGTGTGGATGTCTTACCTGGTCAGGAAGAGTATCCTGGTTGCACAGTCCCAGGATGGCCCCATGCTAGTTTCCTCACTTCTTTTCTCAGCTCAGCAGTCAGGAGTGGACAATGTTTCACCGATGGCTTCTTCCTGCTGAGACTTTCTAGCCCACCAGTTGAACTTCTTAGAAGTTGGGATTGGGGGGTGTTCATGAACTGAGCTTTCCGTCCATGTTACCTGTCAGGAACAAACTTGACCTTGCCACAACACAACATATCCGTCATACAGCCTGCTCTACTCCCATCACCCCTAAATTCTCCTGTCTGCAGTTGAAATAGGGCTGAGGGCCAGTCTGTCAGTGTCATGGCCCATCTGTTCTCCTAGACTCTTGGGTCAACCTTCTAACTGATTTCCCATTGCCAACTTCAGTTCCTACTGTCTATCATTACATAATAAACAGGGCAATCCAGGGATAATGGAAGATGAATCACATCACCTCTTTGCTCAAAACCGTGACTGCCTCTAGTGAAAAGCGGATTCTTTACAAAGGCTTAGAAAGCCAAATGACTCAGCCTTGCCAATTCTGCAAGCCAGTCTGCCCTTCCTTTGCCCTAACCACAATGACCTCAGTGTCCCTCAAACACAACAAGCAAGCTCCTGCCTCAGGGCCGTAAATTCCTTGTCTCCTCTATCTGCCAGGATGCTCTCCGACGACACCTGCTTGGCTCGGTCTTACTTCCTTAGACGCTGCTCGTCAGAGAAGTCTTCCCCAACTACCCATATCAAATGTCCATTCCCCCTTTCCCTCCCCCGCCTTGTTTCTCTTTAGAACAGTTATCACCACTTGACATATTATATAAATGTGTGTTGTTCATCTCTACAAACCAGACACACACACAAACACATAAAAAGTAAACTTCATGCATGAGGCTGGGGACTCTTGCTTTATTTATCTCAATATTTTCAGCCCTTTAAAAAATACCTGGCAGATACATAATAGGCCTTTGATAATTATTGGTTTGAATAATTTAATAAATAAAGAAACCGATTAATAGTTAATCATCAACTCTATTATCCCACTAGAGATCTGACCCAGAAAATGGAATGTCTGTCTCCCTTTATACACGAGTCACAGTAACATACCCATCTCACTCCTCCACTGGGGAGAGAAGGAAAAGCCACTTGACTTGATCTCTGCATTTTCCGAGGGTGAAGGACCCCCAGCCACACTCCTCTGGCCCCAATTCTCTTCTCATCTTCAGTGGGAGGAAATGGGGTGGGACAGGTTCGGCAGCTCCTTAATAAACCCTGGGGGAGGGAGAAGTCTGACACTAATTGTTGGCTGCTTCTATAGGCTGTTTTTAAAATGAGAGATATTTGCTCCTACGGTCCTCAACTTTGGATTTCAGCCGCATTTCCACTCAACATCTTACTACAGACTTATCACTACTTGTAGACGCCATCTCGCCACACCTAGATTGTATGAAATGTAAGCCAAAAACCATATCTGACTTGTTTGCTACCGAATCCCATGTGCTTAGCACAGCTCCTGGTAACATTAGGTGCTCAGGGAACAGTCTTCGGAGCCCACCTATTTAGCATTAGTATCTTTCAACTTCTGCCATTAGATGTCCATTTGTCCCCATTTTAAAGTCAGCGCTGCCTTTTGCATGGCCTCTTCGCTTTCTCTTCCTGTATGACGGGTAATGTTCGGCCATTATGCAGGTCAGAAATAATTCATACATTTTGAGCAAGCATCTCCCTTCTTCCTCGTCTTTTGTGACAAATCCTGCCCAAGCGCTCTGAGGTGACATCATTGCAGCGCCTCCAAAAGAGGCACATTCTAGAATGTCATCTCTGTAAATTTACATGTTCAAAAAATATATATAATATATATATATACATATATACACACAATAGAGTCAGAGATATTGTCACATCAAATCTAAAATGGCTCCTTGCCCTTTGGGACACAGGCAGTCTGATGAGAAACGGTTCCATGAGAAATAAATCCTCAACTTTCCGATGAAGAGGGGGTCAATTTTTGCCATGTCGTTAGTTCTTTAGACATTTGGACCACTGAATAATTTGATTCTTCTAGGATTCTCCATAGCATTAGGAGTTAATACATCTTTAAAATAGCTTTCATTATTCTGTTCGACTGGTAGTTTCCAGGGCACAGAATTATTCAATAAAGGATAGCTTTACATGGTAAGGCACGTGGAATTTTTTCCATTGGATTTTGAAAGGGCAGTGTTTCATGAAAGTACAGAATTAATTTGCAATAAGAAATATGGAATGAGGAAATAGGAAGGGACCCTGGTGAACTCTGCTCTGTGTTACAGATTGCCTCATAAAACCTGAATCAGCTTCATCAACTTACTAACTCCAGATAGGTCAACTGGTACGGCTAAAGACTTTCCTATAACAAGTAAAGAGAATTGTTTTTAAAGGTAATAAAACTTTACATGTTTATATTTGTCTTTCCTAAGGGAGTTCAAAGTACTTTAGAAACCTCACTCTCCTTTTTAAAAGACAGAGAAAGATGACCTTTTCCAAAATACTGAGGCGGAGTAAGGTTGCCTTTGATTAAGAAAGGAAGTCTACACCAGAGTTAGAAATCACTTTCAAGTTTCTTGACTCCTGGTTCAATGGTCAAGTCAGAATTTTATATCGCCATTACGACTACAGTTTACCCTGGGAAACTGGCCAAGTATTTTCTGAAAAGAGCTTCTGCATGAGACACTCTGCCCTCACACCTGCATTATAATTTACAATGTCAAATAGGCTAGAGGGGAGGAGATCACTGAGCATCTAGGTCCTTGAGAAAACAGGAACTTCACTAATTTAAACTCATAGAAATAGGGGCCAATCTGAATTAATAAAAAGACTGAACTAAAAGATCTTGTAATTACATCATTACTTCATAGTGTACCTTGAGAAAAGAAGATAGAAAACAGCTAACAGTTACCAGGCATATTTTACATTCCAAGCACTATGGCAGCTGCTTTGCCTACAACAATTAGTAACATACAGCTTCCAGATAATACAGGTGTTTCCAACTTTATTTAAAAGTTCAGGAAACAAAGAACCAGAGAAGTTAAGTAATTTCCTCAAGGTCACACAGCTAACAAAAGAAAGTAGCTAAGAAAATCTGTTTTCAGCCGGGCTCGGTGGCTCAGCCTGTAATCCTGTGCCTTGGGAGGCTGAGGTGAGTGGATTGCCTGAGCCCGCGGGTTCGAGACCTGCCTGGGCAACTTGGTGAGACCTCGTCTCTACAGTAAATCAAAAAATGAGCCAGGTGTGGTAGCGCACGCCTGCAGTTCCAGCCACCTGGAAGGCTGAGACGGAAGGATCGCCAGCGCCCAGCAGGTCTAGGCTGGGCAATGGAGTGAGACTCCAACTCAAAAAAAAAAAAAAAAAAAAGAAAATCTGTTTTCTACCACTATATACCACAGCCCCACAGCCTTCCCAATTATGGTAACACAAAAACTAAACTTAACCAAAGCTGCCAAGACAAAATCCTGTCTTTGAATTAATTTACCAACAGTAACTCAAATTACCAGTTTTATACACAAATGCGGATGTTTTACATTTTATTTTTCAAACATAAAATTATTTGAAATGTTCTTTCCTTTAGGAACGTAAAATATACTCTTTGTATATAGGGAATTGGGAAATAAACTCTTTGTATATTTAGGGAATTGGGAAGTCTTTGGCATGGAGAAGACATTGATATATTTGGTGGATTTTTTAATTGCAGCCCAGGTTAAGTTATACTTAGAAGAGTCAAAATTAAGGGACATGAAATTTTCAATTACAACTGCTGGGCTTTCTAAGAAATGGGCAAGGATACAATGAAGAAATTTTACCGATATTATAATAATTCAAAAGAAAAAATGTATTTTAAATCCGTTTTCTACCATGTTTCTTTGTTTTAATACATGAATCAACCTGGTCTGCTCTCACACCACTGGCTTGCAGCAAGCAGGGTCAGAATAAGCATCAACCTTTTCCCCACTGATTTCTTTATTTATGTTTACATCCATCTAGTCAAAAATATTTATTAAGTGCCTTGTAGGCACTCGTAGACGCTTGGAACAAAAAAGTGAGTGAGATGAACATTGGAATTCTCTGTAAACAGGACAGGGTGGAGTGGAGGACGCAGTGGTAAACAGAGTAAAGAAGTGACCACAGAGTTCTGTGGAAAACAGAGTGAGGGCGCGGTTGACAGAACATCAGGGGACAGTGGGGCACATGTCTGGAACACCTATGAGACTTTGCTCCACATAGGCCTCAGGATGAAGTGACATCTATACTGAGATTGGCAAGCTGAGTATGCATGTGTAACGTCTGTTGAAACCTAAGCACAATTTAATGCAGAATGAAGTCGATAATTGAACCGTGGCTGTTTCAGTGCTCAGTGCTTAGTGAGGCAGAAGCCTGTGCTATTTCTCATTTGTCTCTCTCAGTCCAAATGTTCATTCTCTCCTCCCCTTTCAGAGGACGAAATTCAGAGTAGCTTTTCTTACCATTTGCCTTTCTTGAATCTTGACCCTGATAATTAGGTCCTTGTTCTAAATAAATCCTGAATGAACACAATGGCAGGCGTAATCTATTTGGTTTAGTTGCTTAATTGTCAAGATTATACAAAACCAATTGGCTTCTTTTTTTTATTCTACTATTGGAGGAGAAGTGAGTGTTTTATGTTTGACTTATGTAGAGGATATCAATCTTTTATAGTGTCCCATAAATAGGCTAAAATTCAACACTTGTCCTTTCCTTTGTACTTTTCACACCCAGCAAGTAATCCCGGAAGGACTGTGTTCTATGCTGCTGACTTGTTCATGACTGAATCCTCAGTAATATACATATTGTCAGATTATTTTTCTTGAAGTTTATAGTCAGCATTGGAAGAACCAACCGATCCGAGAAACCGAAAAAAGGAGAGAAAGTGTTGATTGAGTTGCACTTGCCAATATAATTTAAATACAATTTTGGTTACCCAAAGGTTCTTCAACTCTCTTGAAATTTCTAAAAATCATTGCAGACAATGTATGAAATTGGTACGGTTAAAATTTGAAAATTTACCAATATTATTTAAAGCAAATAGACGTGTGGCAGAAGATAATTTATGCATTTTTAAAAATTAATTTTGAAAGTGATTTCATTTTATATATAACAAGAAACCAAAGCAAAAACACAAGGTTGTCTCTTCCTAATGAGATGAGTATTTTCCATTCAGTAAAACATAATATGTTTATTCCTCTGAAAATCCACATTAGTGACAATAAACTTTTTTGTTGTTGTTATCTATTTGAGGTATAAAGATAAATAAATGAATAAATAAATAGATGACATGTTGCAGATCTTAGAAGTAGAAAAATAATCAATGTGCTTGATTAATGCAAATGGGTAATTAGATGAGCAAAAAGAGAAATGTACTATCCCTTTATGTCACTAATATTTTCCTACAATCCTTGGTTACTATGTCAAAAATGAACATAGGCTAGTTGCTATATGATATATGATGTAATTATTCTTATTTCTATAACTAGCCTATACAAATATAGATAACATCTAAATGATGATTCAAGGTAGATATTTATCTTTTTATTTACAAATACAACAATTTGGGCATATTATAAATTACTCGCCAAAATCCCTGCTTGAGGCTTGACACAGTGGCTCATACTATGATCCCAGCACTTTGAGAGACTGAAGCAGGAGGATCACTTGAGGCAAAAAGTTCAAGACCAGCTTCGTCAACATAGCAAGGCCCTATCCCTACAAAAAGATTGCTTTTTAAATAGCTGGGCATGGTGATACAGGCCTATAGTCCAAGCTACTTGGGAGGCTAAGGTGGGACGGTTGCTTGAGACTAGGAATGTGAGACTATAATGAGCTATGGTCACATCATTGCACTCCAGCCTGGATCACAAGTGAGACTCGGACTCAAAAAAAAAAAGGTTTTTTTTTTTTGCTTGAAATTCTAAACACCCAGATCTTGATTTCCAATATTTTCCAATAAAAAGGGAACCAGAGTGCCTTGGAGAAATGACTGATTCTAGGAAAGAGGCAAAAAATATACAAAATGAGTCTGCAGCATCTTGTATTGTCAGAAAGTGAGAAGACACTAAAGACAAAAGGAATGCTATGATGGGGATATGTCAAGCACCAATAGGAGACAACTAAAAGATCCCCAGTGGCTAAAGCTGGAAGAATTGGAGCAATGAAATAAAGTTCTATGATCAAGTACTATTGGATTATAACCCAAAGTGTAAAAATAAGTATCCTTGAGTTCATACTGACATAAGTAAATGCTTTAATCACTAAATAATAAGTGGGTAGAAGTGACAAATCCCTTGTGGAAAAAAATTCCAAATAATTTATGTAAACTCTGTCCTTATAAAGGTGGAGCTTAATGCCTCACTTCTTAAGTATGGGCTGTCACTAGTGACTTTCTTCCAAAGAATACAGAGTGGAAAGAATACACTTCACATAAAGAGTAACTTTACATGGCAGGAACCCAGACAACCAGAGGTAACATCAACATGACACGTTGCATTGATACAGTATACCCTTGATTTATGATGATAGGGGCACATTAACCCTGTGGTTATCTTCCAAAAACCATATTATCCCAGTATAGTCATGAGAAGAACATTAAGTGACTCCCAATTGAGGGACATTCTTCAAAATACCTGACCACCATACCTCAAGCCTGTCAAGGTCATCAAAAATAAAGACTGAGAAATTGTCACAGCCCAGAGAAGCCTGAAGAGACAAAATGCCTAAATGCAGTGTGCTGTCCTACATGGGATCTTGGTACCAAAAAAAAAAGGACATTGAGGAATACTGAGGAAATCTGAGTAAAGTATGACTTTAAGTTAATTAAGAGTAGGTCAGTATTGGTTCATTCGTTGTAACAAAATTACTATACTAACGTGGGAAAAGGAATGTGGGTATACAGGAACCCTCTGTACTGTCTTTACAATAATGAATTCCAGACATCTAAACTGTTCTTTTAAAAAGTTTACTTTAAACACTTTTTATAATGCTTCTAAGTGAGAAATCAATTTAATACATATATGCTGAAAGTTCAAAATCTGGAACAATTGAGCAGCTACTCAAAATTCACTATCCAGCAACAGAATAAGAAACCTGCTCTTGAGTTTATGTTTACCACTGATTGATTTAGTCCATGATGAGCCATTGAACTCATTGTTTTTGTGCATGGTTTGGCAATCCCAGGCCCTCTGTTAGGAAGATTTAACAGTAATAATCCCACTGCATCCTTCAGCAAAGGAAATACTACAGCACATGGGAGAAAGGACAAGATGTAGAATGTTAAAGATGACTCTTCCACAATTGCCTAGGTTGATCTCTACAGGGCTGTGTCATCAAAATACAATGACTCGAAAACACTCAGAACCTCAGCTTCTTCCACCATGCAACATAGTTTCTTAAAAGACTACTTTCAATGAAGATAAATTGACTCTGAGAAAGAATTTAGGCCTCCAAATGCAGGTCACAGTAGAGATCTAGATCTGCTAATTATGTGCAAATGAAGTGGAAAGTAACTTCTGAGTGGTGGCCTAAAATATGAGGATGAAATATTCAAAGAACTAGATGAAGAGCATTTTAGGAGCAGAGAAAAACAAGACTCCCTTTATCAGGAGAGTCAGGTAATTGTCTGGGGCAAGTTTGCAGGAATAGCATCTAAATCCAGCATGGAAGGTCTCTAAGGCCAAGGAGGAAAATTTGATTCTTATTCTAAGAACAGTGGGAAACCTTTAAGGGTTTTGTGTAGTGGATATGATTTGCAAGGAAAAATGACCCCCCCCTTCAAAAAAGGAATTTATTTATAAAAAATTGTGTATTTATTCTTACATGTTAACACTTCAGTCACCTTCAGAGTACGCTCTATTTGATGCAATATACCTATTGAGATACTTTTCCACTACTCAAAACGGATTTTCAATACTTTTAGTGCTTCTGATGTTTTTGGTTTCACTTCTTCTACATCAGCAAAATGTTTCACTTTGAGGACTTTTTTCATCCAGGGAAACAAAAAAAAAAATGTCACTAGAGGTGAGACTGGATGAATGGGGGGGTGGGGCAAAGAGGTCATGCCATTTTTGGTCAAAAACTGCTGAACACTCCACACTGTGTGGGCCGGTGTGCTCTTAAATCACCCATCATGAAATGGGCAAATGCACTGAAAGAATCTCTAAAAAAAATTCACTGAAGCCAAAAGCATCCTCTTACAACACTGGTACACTGATGCCGATGGGTTACTAGTACACTAACCTAGTGGGGGAAGCCTGCACTCTAAGGACCCACCTTCCAAGAAATAATTCCAGATTTTGGGGGGTCCTATCCTTGTGTATCGGTGGAGGAACATCTACAGCTCTGTGAAGAGTGAATTGTAGGGCAAGTAAGGATACCTGTTAAAAAGCTATTGTAGGCTGGGCATGGTGGCTCACATCTTTAATCCCAGTACTTTGGGACGCTGAGGTGGGAGGACAACCTGAGGCCAGGAATTCAAGCCTTGTCCAGGCAACCTAGCAAGCCCCTGTCCCTACAAAAACCTTAAAAAATTACTGGACATGGTGGCACACACCTGTAGTCCCAGCTACTCAAGAGGCAGAGAGACAGGAGAATTTATTGAGCCCAGGAGTTCAAGGCTGCAGTGAACTATGATTGTGCCATTGCACTCCAGTCTGGATTACAGAGAGAGACCATGACTTCATATTTCAAAAAAAAGTGATTGCAGTCGCTCTTCAATCTGAAAAGAGATAGTGGTAGTTAGATTAGAAAAGTAGAAGTGAGGATGGAAAGGAGTGGATATGTAGAACTAACAGGATTATAGATGGATTCGATATGGTAAATGACAAGAATAACCTCTAGGTTTTAATTTCACCTGGAACATTTTTTATTAACTGGTTTTGCCTAGATTTAAATGACTGAATCCAATAATAGCAGAAGAATTAATTCATTTAAGAGCATATCTAAGGTCTCCAGTCTTTGATCTCCAACTAAAAGTATATTCTCTTTTTATAGCAAATTTCATATGTCTCTGCATGTTAGAGCTGGGGGTGAGACTATCTGTGGGTTATTTTCTATAGTCCATAATTCAAAAACACCAAAGATTTTTCCCAATTATGGAAGCCCATCAAAGGTGCTACATCTCATGTGCTGTCTTCCTGTCAAACTGGATCATCCCAGCCTGTATCTCTTACCTAGTCTGTTTCCCTTTTCTGCTCCAGCCAACTCTCAATACATTCAAATCCACTTGAGCAATTCTGAACGCAAACTTTAGAAAATCTACTATAAAATTTGAACAAGAGAACTACAAAATTTGATGTGCCTGAAGAGCTGGAATTCCATTTTTTTTTTTTTCTAGAATCTGTCTCATAAAACCTATGCTTCACTTTCTCCTCTCTTCACTTTCTCCACACTTTGCTCAGAAATTCCCCCATTAGTATGCACTCCAAACCTAGCCTTCTTCTAGCTTGAGACTGAGTGTCTTTGGTCACCAGAAAAGTACAGGGGCTCTTAGAAAACATAATGGATAAGAAGCCGGGGAATGGAGGAGGAGGAGGAGGAGGAGGACAAGAAGATACATGAATAGGTGATGGGAGCAAAAAGACCTTAGGATATGGATTTAAGAATTGTCTGAGCAGCTTTTTGATCAAGGAACTACCCAAGGAGTTGATTTCTCAGCCCAAAGCTCTTTCTGACTTAATTTCTGAAGTTTTTTTTTTCCTCTGTGTGATGACCAACTCTCTCATTTTGCCTTGAACAGTTGCTTTTCTGACTTTGATAGTAGTAATCCACAATCTGCCTTTTCCCAGCTAAACTCTCTTGTCAGCCACCTGCTATAGGTCGAGTCTGACCTAACCAGCCTACTGCCAGAACTTATAAGTCCAACACATAGGCGAGTACCAATTATAAAACAGGCACTGGCACCTCAATCCTTCAACCTGGTTCCCAAGAGAAGTACACAAATTATTCTGTAAGCTGGCTTTTCAGTGTTTTGCTATTATGTTGATAAAACACAAATACCAAAGTTAGCCATATTTTGATGACCATAACTGTATACGTTCTCTCTTAACTAAAGTCATATCAACTAATAAATGAACAACAAAATTCTTTAAGATACTATAATTATATATTCTGCTAAAATGATATAGAAAAATATGATTTTATCTTCCTGAAATTTCAATTTCAGGATATCATGAAAGCATATCAATCCATTCATTCAACTGAATATCTACACAGTTTTTAAAAGTGTGGTGAGGACAGAAATGAAGAAAGGGAATAGTCAATGAGGTTATTTAATTTTCTAAAACAGATTGAGCAGATTAGTTCATCATTGCCTTTAGTTCTAATTCTGATACACCAGAATGCAAAATAATACTTAAGAAATAGACTTAATAATCAATCACGGTAAGTCATTTTTTAACATCTTATTGAAGTAAAAATGATACATGGCTATATATTCTATAATAATAAATTTGTAACTAAATAACCACTTACAGGATTGTTTCATATTGTCTCTTTTAAAAATAAATGAATTTCTTGTCCATAGCTAATTAATTAAGCTAAAATGAAAATCTGGCTTTTAGTTAATATTTTAAAATGTGGTCTTTTGCATTCAAATACTTCAAAGTGATTTTTTTTTCTTCAAGTTAAAAAAAAAAAAACTCATATGTAACTAACTCTCAATTACCCACATTTGAAAAACTCACATTGGCAATTCTTCATAGAAACGTCTACCTTACCCCTGCCACTCACTCCTGGGTTGCTCCCCACTGCTGTCAGTTGGCATGCATTTAAGGAACGCAAACATATTTTAATATTAGTCCTAGCAAAGCATTAGCAGGAAGGTAAACCTCCCAGGGAAAATTCACATAATGTATTCTAAAGTCAAATATAAAGTGATTTTGGATTATCAGTGCCACCATAGGCTTCCATTCAGACAGATAATTGAGAATTGACTATACTACTGTGTTCATAAACTATGTACCACACGTAGTCCATGAAAAAAAATGATTTCTGAAACACAAATTAAAATAAGGAAGCCAGACGGTGCTGTGAAAACAGTGGGTCTTCATAAAGAAGGAACGGGAGCTGACAAATGTTTTTACTCTTTCTTTCTGCATGAGAATATGAAGTTTTAAATGATATGCAGCTAGAAGCAGATGAAATTATAGCTCTCAGACACTTTATAATTCTGAAACAGATATGTGATTGATTGCAAGGTGGCATCGCTGCTGGCAGTTTTTGTCGGCACATTTTGATGATACAGTTTCTTAGGTGAACTTCAAGTGCATCAGTGACACACACTACGTTTCAGACACATTGAATGATTTTGAAGCTAATAATTTATGAGAGCTTTTGGAGCAAGTTATTAGGTTTGAGTCAAGAGAGATTTATTTCGTTTAATCCTAGGTTGCTTGCTGTGTGTTCTGTTTATCTCATCTTATTTTGCTAGTAAACAAATATGTAAAACTTTAATGTAGACATTTCCCCTTTGTAACAGCGCATCTACCTAAGAAGGTTTCCTATCTGAAACACTTTCACTAGTCAATGATTTGTAGCCATTTTGCTGCTTGAGAAAGAGAATAGATAAAACAAGCCATCTCAAGTTGGGATTCCATCAAGAAGCAACTAAAAGGAAAATTAAATTTTTGTCTTTAATTAGATTAAAAGATCATCTATGACAGAATTTATTAAATTCCAGATATTTTTATTTTAAGTTGAGGATAATAGGAGATTTTAAAATATGCTGTACTCTTATGAGGTTTTTGGAGACTTTAGATGACAAGTCAAGAGGAAATGCAAAAGTATTATGAGACAAAGTCTAAATCCAGTTTTTAAAAAAGAATCCTTTGGGTCAAATTTTATTTTCAGAACCTGCTGAATGCTGCATACATGAAATTTTGTTTAAAATAAGGATACTTTATTTTTTACGTGACAACTGACTAACATGTATAAATATGTTTTACACAATATTCATACATCATTTCCCCTTATATTTTCTTAATTACATCACACTCTTCTTGTATTGATTTGGATAAAGAAATGTGTCTCTATGTTATTTGTCATGTGTCTGCAGCCATTCTTTTTGCATAAAGATCTATTGAGAGCACCATCATTCTGCAGAAAAATTGCACATAGGTGCAACGAATAAATACGGTGATAGGACAATTCTCTTCACCCTGTCTTCGGAATACACATATGAAGCCTTTACACATGGCCTGTTATTGCCACAGTTTTCCTAGCTGACATTTTCTCTCTAGTGGCTACTGCAAAGGTCTTGTATTCTAATGCATTGAGTGCAAATCCATTTTTTTCGACTATGATAGTGTGCATGTGAGTGGCCTCTGGAGAACTGTCAACTCTAATAGCTTCTTTCAGACCAGTTCATATATCTCCCTTCATACAGTCTCACAGCTTCCTTTTCCTTCCTCCCGCCCTTTGATTAGTCCAAAATGTATATTATCCTAGAAACTTGTGCTCACAGTACAATTGCATGACCTGCATTAAAAATTAGCATCCTTGTGATTAATTTCCCATTAAACAAATTATATATTACATTGATTATTTTGGTAAAAAGCTATTCCACGGAAATGGCGCCTTAATCATGTTTAGTTCTTTACAAACAGAGGTTAGATGCTATGCGTTAGTGTTTGGGTTTTTTTTTTCCCCCCAAGTGTCTCCTACCTGACTTCTAACAGGGCTTCTTTTTGAGTGTTTTGTTTTGTTTTGTGGGGAGGGAGTGTTATATCTGTTGTTCCTCACACCTCACATTGCGCTTTTCCTAAATATTCTTTGTGACAGCATTATTCTTTGAGCCATCCAGACTCAAAGCCTTAATCATCTGTTAGTAAGCTCTATCCATCTGCACAAAGGGTCCAACTCCTTTGTGTTTCAGCACATTACTCTTAAATGTAAAGAGATAGTTAAGAATCCCAAGACAAAAAATCCCAAGAGGAAAGCCTCTTAATGTGAAAGGCAGAAAACACAGCACAAAATCAGAATATACAATAAAATCAGAGAAAAAAAAGTACAGGAAGCAGAACATGTCAATATAAATATAATTAATATTTTCAGAAACATAAAAGATGATGTTTTAGAAAGAGATAAGGAAATGGCTCTTATAAAGATATCAAAAGTTTAAAAAAAAATAGTAGCTTTGGAAGATAAAGTTGAAGAAGTTTCCCAGGAGGGGAAAAAAAAGGTCAGTAATAGAATAAGTTATTTAGAGGGTCATTTCAGAACATGTAATGTCAAACTAAAAAGTTTTTTAAAATATTAAAATAAAAACTATGACAAATATACAAAATCATGGAGGAATTGAAAGGCCTTCACACCAAGTAAAATTGTTGAATTTCTGAACACCAGGAATAAAGATATAATCTTAAAAGTTCTAGAGAGTAAAGATCATGAATATAAAAGACAGTTAAACATCAGATTTTTTCACTAAGTACACTAGACACTAAGAAAATGGAAAAACGCCTTAATTATATTTAACTTTATTATTCAATACCATAAAAATAATATTTGTTCCAATGATATTCTGACTTCTTAACATTTGTTTTAATTTTTATCTCATTGAGGAAATATATGGTTTAAAGTCAACTGAAAGGAGGCCTCAGCCGGGAACAGTGGCTCGACCCTGTAATCCCAGCTCACTGGGAGGCCAAGACGAGAAGATTGCCTGAACCCAAGGGGTTCACGACCAGCTGGACAACTTGGCAAGACCTTGTCTCTACAATAAATGAAAAAATTAACTGGGCATTGTGACTCATGCCTATGGTTTCAGCTACTTGGAAGGCTGAGGCAGAAGGATCGTCTGAGCCCAGCAGGTCGAGGCTGCAGTGGCCATGAGCATGCCACTGCACTCCAGTCTGGGTGACAGAGTAAGACTCCAACTCTAACAAAAAAAAAAAGAAAAGAAAAAAGAAAGGAGATCTCAGAAAAACAATTTCCATGTGCCTTTCTCAGGAAACTTTATGAGGATGTGTGTTAGCCACGCAAGAGATTAAGCAAGAAAAAGGGTGAAATGAGACTCAATCCTAAGAGAAAGAAAAGAGCAGTCTCAGAATATTAATAGACATAACAGATGACAATTTTGAAATGGGCCGAGAGAATAAACATTTTAAAGAAAAGATGCCACAGGAGCAAATATAATTTCATTGTCAATGTTTATTGACAAGGTCTTACTTCAGGGAATTTGTTATATTGAAAGTATGGTTGAAAGGGTCTAAAGAGGCATCTAGGCAAGTTAATAACATTTATTCTAAATCTTCTTACTTTAGCATCAAGGTAAAAAAAAAAATGTAGCTAGAGCCCAAAGGAGAATGGATGTTCATTCACGTCATCCTGGAAAGGCATTCGGGAAGAGTTGACCTCTATGTAATAGGTTGATGGTAACGCAGGAGTCTTCACAAATTCCCCTGCTTCCCAACAGTGATACCAGGAAAGCTGGAACTTCACCCTAATTCCTTTCCTGGGACACAGACATTTCCTCCACCTCCTTCCTCACTCCCTTCCCCTACCGTCCTCCCCCCAGTTGAGACTGCTTTACCAGAGACCTCTCAGTGGGTCTGACTAGGGAGAATTGATGCCGATGATTGGTCGGTCATCTGGACTGCAAGACTCAGGACCAGCTCTGAGGGCAAGAAAACAGAAGATACAGAGGACAGTTGGCACGGCTACTGACAAGGATGACATGCATCCTCTTCATTCCCCAAACTAATGACGTGAATTTGGAGTGGTTAATCATTACTATTAACACCACTCTTCCCTGTGCACACTGTGCTTCTTTAAATAAGACACCTTGTGGAGCTGAAAATTGTGTATCAGAATTTCCAAGTTATTCACCCCCCACACAGGTCCATGTGCTAGGCTCTAGGTTCAGTCATTTAAGATAAACAGTGGGTGCCAAAAACTGTATACTCACTTTAAGAGATGTTAGCTGTGTATTACTTTTCAAAGTTGAATTGAATTACGGTAGCAATGTGTAGCAATGACGTTTGCTCAGCCCTGCTTCCATCATTTTTTTTTCACTTTCCTGCCTGTCACATGGTGATGCTAGCATTCATTTGATTAGTGCCATTTTTGAGCAAATATCATACTTAAAATGTGTAAACATTTTTTGGCACTCCCGTATATATATGGCTGTGTTTGTTTGTGTGAACATGTGCATTTTCTCTTTTAAATATGGACCGTATGATATGTTCATCTTTGAAATTATTTAACTTTTTCCCATACCTCAAATTCTCATATAATGACCTGACTTATTCCAGGAAAAGACACAATTGGTTCTAAATGATCGCCATTTTCTCTGCTGGGCTCTCATACCACATGCTTTGATTAATCCAGTCCAGAACTTTCCTGTGCTGGGTGGGCAGACTTGTGGGCTTAATAGTAGTACAGCTTTGGACAAAATAATCTCATCCTGTTTCTCTCAGACTATAAAATAAGGAAGCTGGATTCATTCTTCTATAAATATCTTTTCAGCACTGAATTTCTCTGGTTCTGGTACACCTAATACCCAAATGTGATTTTTTTTAAACCACACACTTTTTTTTCTCTTAACAACTTTAAGATATAATGTGTGTAATGTGTCTCGTCAGCATTTCCCATGGTGACAAGAGTGCTCAGGGTTCATTTTACACTTCTGGTTTTCCAGTAAAGTGTTAGATAACACTTTCAATTGACTAAAAAATGCGGTAACCTAAACAAGAGTTACAGTGTATAGGAGGCAGTATGTTTTAACTGAATTTTTCATTTCTAAAGTCTTATAAAAAATTCCATAATTGAGACTACAGTAATGTTCATATAATTTTTCATTTCTAAAGCCTTATTTTTTCCCCCCACATGGGATTTGGATTATAACACAAATCCCCCGGATTTAAATAATTTTATTTTGTGTAATCTAAATTCTAGTTTATGAAGATTATCTGATTTGATCGTGGCCAATGATTAGTGCTACCCACCTACAGCAAAAACATAAATGGTCCCACTCAAAGGTGGCATTGGAATGGAAATCAACTTCTAGCATCTCTGTGTTGGAATTTTTGTAAGGAAATATCGGCAGTCTTCTATGCAAAGAACTAAGTGAAAAAATGCTCAACTATCTTTTTTGTTATTGAATACTATAAACTAATGGTGTTGAATTATTGACTCTTGCTAAACTCTCTTATTGCTGATGCCGAGTGCATGCTCACACTGATACACTGATGTTTCCTGTACATCTACAGGGTAGAGGAAGCCAAAATGACTAATGTTAAAAATATACTGTGATATGACCACAAGTTTGCATATGGAAGAAGAAAACAGATATTTAAGGATAATGTAATGTGTGTCCAAGTCTTTTATATGTCGTTAAATATATCCTTCGAATTTCTTTAAGCAGTACTTGTTATTTCAATTTCACAGGAAAACAGAGATTAGGAGAGACTAAGCAATTGTTTCATATTGTTCAGAAGTAGTGGCAAGTAGTGTTAGCATTTAATTCAGATCTATTTGACACAAAGTCCATGCTCTACTGAAAAATACCCAAAATTTAATAACTAGCATGTTTTATGCATGATGTCCCCTCTCTGGTGGGCTCATTCCCATTACCTTTCAGATGAACAGTGCTATTAATTATCTCAGAGTCACTGAATAAGAAGCAGAGTAACTTTGTGTATATTGATGATATGAAGCATCTTGATGGATTTTGCAAGATTACTGAACAAGAATGAGGAATTTTCATCTTTTTCTGGGAAGCAGGCTATGGCAGCATGTTCCCATTCTCTCTTGACAGAAGTAGAAATAAATTCCTTTTTATCTTGGCTTCTCATATTTTTATTTTATTTTTAGATTTTTTCTTTTATTTTTAGAGTCGAGGTTTAGGCTTCTATTGAGCCAATCACCCAAATAATGATCAAGGTACCCCAAAGGTCATTTTTTAACCCTTGTTACCGCCCTTCTTCTCCATGTTAGGAGTCCCCAGTCTGTTGTTCCCATCCTTATGCCCATGTATAACCAGTGTTTAGCCCCTGCCTATAAGTGAGGACAACCCTATTCAATAAATGGTGCTGGGAAAACTGGCTAACCATATGAAAAAGAATGAAACTAGACCCTTTCCTCTCACTGTGTACAAAAATTAACTCAAGATGGATTAATGACTTAAATGTAAGGCTGCAAACTATAAAAATCCTAGAAGAAAACCTAGGAAACACTCTTCTGGACATTGGCCTAGGCAACGAATTTATGACCAAGTCTTCAAAAGCAAATGCAGCAAAAATGAATTCTTGAAAGTAGATATTGCTACCACAGCTCAGTTATCCCTGGATTGGGTGAGCATGAATGTCGTTTCTGTTCCTTTTAGAAAACCTAATACAAACTACCAAAGAGTTAAAAATGCATCTTGAAAATGAGAATTTGTTTATCCAGTTATAAATAAAATAGGTCTTACTTGAAATAAGTGTTGTACAATTTGCAGCAGATACACACTCAGAAACTGAAAATCTTGTAAGGTATGTTCACATGATAATGTTTAACGTGGGCTGGTACTTAGGTCCTCCTGGAAATATGTTTTGATCCTTTTTGATCACGCTAATAATACACTACGAAGCATCGCTCTGTGGGATGTAGTTAAAGCTTATTTGAGCTTTGGAAACCACTGGCACTTTCCTGGGGGAAAATATCAGAACATTTTTATTTTTATCTCAATCACTCCAGAAAACTTCATGGAGAATAGTCTCTGTCAGTGATACAGGGCAATTGCTGTCACAAATAGTGTTTGAAAAGAGATGGCCTAAATAGTCAATATACTGTGCTGGGAAATGGTGAATAAAAAGATTCAGTAGTAAATGCCTAAACTTTCTTTGAACCGGAATTGCTGAGTTTTTTCTGGTTTGTTTTTTCTTTCTTTTTTTTTTTTTTTCTTTTTTTGGGCAAATTGGGTAGTTAATATATTTTTTTGTCCATAGCTTTTCCATCAAATATTACAACAATAGTTTTTGAAAGTATTCAAGATGCTTTATTGGTTCTTAGCTCTTAGTTCAAGTGCTTAGGTCATAAATTATTTGTCAATGTGTATGTGTGTGAGGGTAAGTGTATGTGTGAGTGTTTGTATGTGTGTGTGTGTGAATGTGAACAGCATTGATAGATACCTCTTAGAATAAAAAAGTAATTTTATTCCTGATGTTGAATACTATAAAAGAATAAATATATTTTCATAAATATGGGAGAAAATAAGATAAAGAGTTTTTCTAATTTCATTCAAATATGCTAATGACATAAGTCATACTAGATCTTTCAAATGATTGAATTGGTAACAACGTGTTCATTGACAGAAAACGGCTCTTAATTTTTCCCATGTTGAGAATGGCATGATTAAGTATATTGAGGAAAACACATTAAAATAGATTATGGCATATCATCTTGCAAGCATTTCCTGTGTAACTATTGTTAGCAATATTCTCCCAATATCTCCTTCTTTATTGTTTTGAAAGTGATGGTGCAATAGAAAGCCAATATGCTCGTGAATACAAAGTCTCTAATCTCTGATTCAGGGACATCATTAGTTCCTCCCATAAGAGCTTCCTCAAAGCACTCACTAAAGTCCTGTCAGAGCTTATAATGATTTTCTATAAACCAAAAGCTTCTATGAGTTATTATTTTGAGAACATGCCAAATCACACGGTGTAGCTTTAGCTTTGTTTGTTTTCTGCATACATAGTTACTAGGGGGGAAAATGGGTTTTATTATTAAGCTCTTCTGGATGGTTGAGAAGAGAAAAATTTACTGTGTAAGAGACTAAGGGAGAGAAATCTTTGGAGCAAGAGGGGGAAAAAAAAGCTGCGAAATCACACCCTTGGAAAAAACTTCAAAGGTACTGGAAGTCTTTCCATATCCAGATTTGGGCTACCCTAAACTGGCTTATTTACAGCCAGTTTGCTAGTTCATATAACTTCACAAGTTTTCACAAGTTAGGGGGCTCCATGCCTGTGTATGCATGATACATATGTGCATACTGTGCGCGCGCACACACACACACACACACTCTCTCTCTCTCTCTCTCTCTCTCTCTCTCTCTCTCTCTCTCTCTTTGGTGATTCAGGGTGAGTTGAATTATGTTGATGATGTTATCTTTGACTTCCTGCTACTCACTCCCTGAGGAATAAAATTATCCTCACACAAATCATGTTTAATTTTTGCATTGCTAAAGCTTGCTTGACGGTTTGAACGTTTTGCTTTGGAGTTATGCTGTTCCTTTCATGCTTCCAAATACATGGTTTTTGTTTGTTTGTTTTGAGTTGAATTCTCACTCCGTCGTCCAGGCTAGAGTGCACTGGCAAGCTCACAGCCACCCCAACGTCAACCTGCTGGGCTCCGGCGATCCTTCTGCCTCAGCCTTCCAAGCAGCCGGAACTACAGGTGCACACTATCATGCCCTGGCTATTTTTAAAATTTATTTTAGAGACGAGATCTCACCAAGTTGCCCGGGCTGGTCTCGAACTCGCAGGCTTAGGCAATCCACTCAACTCAGCCTCCCAAAGTGCTGGGATTACAGGCTGAACCACCGAGCCCAGTCACAAGTACATGTTTTTAAATGAGTGGCTTTGGGACAATTAGACTGGTTCCTACATCCCAGATCCTGAAGATTTAGAGGATTTTAGAGCACATATAGACTCTTTATTCTGGGAAGTCAGGTTGCTGTTTTAGTCATTATATATAAAAATTATGTTATATCATATGTACATATATATAATATATATGCTGCATGTTATAACGTAAATATTATATATAAAATATATGTATCTATCTCCAAGCATGTTACTAAGCCTTGGCAATTCAATGGTGAATGCCCCATGGCATTTATAGATTAGTGGGTCATACTGTCAAGTAATTGTAAAGAAACTAAGTGAAACTGGAGAAAAACTCATAACCCTGCTGACTAGCCTGAAATTCATGACTTCTCTCTTCAAGCCGGGTCTTGGCGCTGCTCAGCAATCCTCATATCCTCCGGGTCTCTCAGATGACTATTTGACACCTTTTCCCTCCCTTCCAGTTCCCATAGCTCCTCTCTCTTATCTGCCTTCAGCTAGTGACTTGGCCTCTCTTCTTCACCTCTGTTCCCTCATGCGACTCTAACCATATGGCAACCTAACCTAGTGATGCTGTGTTTGGGCTAGGAGGAGGAGGAAGAGGAACAGCACCGTGGAAAAACCAAACATGAAGCCAACTCAAGATGAGGCAAGTTAGAAGCTTTCCGTGGGATAGATATTTGTCACTTATGTAATTATTAGAGCAGAGTGAAATCCATGCCACTCTGATACGGACTTTTATTATCCAAGGGAAAAAGCTCTAGGGATCTGTCTGATGTGTCAGTCATATGCAGGTGAAGGAAAAATTGACAGAGGAAGTTTAACGAGGAAAGCTGAGAAAGAATAAACTTGCTTCCTGCTTGTAACTTACTCAGTTCAACCTCTTCAATAAATTGGTTATATGCTATGCAAAATTACGTGCACAATAACACTTTGATGATGAGCAGGGCAATTATAATGTTACTGATATTTATGATGAAAGCATCAATTGAGAAGATTCAGGAAAATGTAGCTCATCTCTGACCCCAAGACGTATTCTTCCTAGAATTGAAAAAATATTATTATTGCATGGATACAGCCCCGAACCAGACATTCCATCCATTTCCAATCTCTACTTTCCATTTCCCTGAGTGGATATTGTTAAATTCTTTGTTATTAATTTAGCCTTCTTCTCAAAAGAAGATATACGGGCAGCCAATAGACACATGAAAAAGTGCTTAGCTTTACTAATCATCAGAGAAATGCAAATCAAAACCACATTGAGATACCACCCAACCCTAGTAAGAATGGCCATCATTAATAAAACAAACAACCTTTACTGGCGAGGATGTGGAGGAAGAGGCACACTTCTACGCTGCTGATGGTAATGCAAACTAGTGCAACCTCTTTGGAAAACTGTGTGGCAACTTCTGAAAACACTAGAAATTGACCTTCCATATGACCCAGCAATCCCCCTATTGGAAATATACCCAGAGGAACTCAAATCATTCTACAGAAAAGATACCTGCACACACATGTTTATTGCAGCACTATTCACAATAGCAAAAACATGAAACCAACTTTGCTGCCCATTGAAACTATACTGGATTTTTAAAATGTGGTACATATCCACAATGGAGTATTATGCAGCCATAAAGAAGGACAAATATATGGACTTCACAGCAACTTGGATGGATTTAGAGTTGATCATACTCAGTGATCTAGCACAGAAACAGAAAACTGATTATCACATGTTCTCACTCATAAGTGGATCTCGAACAATTATCGTAATACTATAAGAAAGTGACTGGCATAGTGGGAAACTGCCAGGGGAGGGAGGGCATACTTCATCAACAAGGGTAATCAACAAGGGTCCGTGCATAATGAACATTTGTATACCTAACATTGAATTATACCCCACATCTTTAAAATAAAAATTTAAAAATAAAAAAAAATTAGCCTTCTGAAAACACTGTATCAATGAGAGGAGAATGCTTGATGCACAATGATAAATTTCAGATTTCTGAAGTGGAAAATATTTCTATTGAAGTTGACAACCTGTTAAATAGTCATTTTGAAGTATTAGCCTATATGGAAGCAAGTTGCCTTTAAGCAAAAGGATTTAAGTGACTAATCCAGCTCCAAGGACTTTATTCTAGAGTAAGCTCTCAGCTTAATTTTGTATTTCCATCTATTATAAAATCAGTTTACTTGGAATCAGTTTACTTTTGAAGACTTTGAATGTATCTCTGTAGTTGGTGTTGTACCTTACCCAGGTAACATGTCATCACTTAAAATTGCTAGGACACAGAATTTAACTAGTAATAATTTTATATTTTTCTTACTTTTCATGGTACAGTATGCTTTTTAAAGTATGAACCTCCCCTAGCAGTATTAGTTTTTATGAATAATAACAGTAATGAGTGTTAACACTTATTGAGTGATTCTTATGTGGTAGCAGGCCAAGCACCTTCATTCTCATAGCCATGAGGTATGTCCTATAATTTTCCTCACTTTACAGAGAAGAATACTAAGATTTGTAGCAGTTCACAAACTGGTCCAAGGTCACATAGCTAGTTACTGCTTGAATTGGCATACTAAATCGAGTTCTATTTCATTCTAGACTATATTAGCCACTAAAAATCATTTGCTTCATATTCTAGGTGGACAGAAAAGTATCCTATTTATTCCACTCAACTGTCTTAATTCATACGGTTGGTTTATTTAAGGTATGATCAGTTTTATGAATTTAAATAACTCAACAGGCATCCATATCTAATTAAGAAAAACAAATCAAAATTTTCAATTAAGCAAGTTAATTTATCTAGTTTTATGTAGAAAGTGATCTCTGCTTCCAACTTGGGCTTTTCCCTGTAAAACAAGTTAAGTCAACTTTGTAACAAGCATCCTTAACACCTCAATGACTAGACATTAACGAAGGTTAATTCAAGTTCCAGTCTCAGTCCAATCCAAATCAGTCCATTCTCTCTGTTCCAAGTCTTCAGGGACACTTGCTCCTTCTAGCTGTGATTCTTCCATCTCCTAGGGCCTTGGAATTCTCTCCTACCTCTTTTATATTTAGCCAGATATTGAAAGAAAGGAATGTGAAAGATCAGGCTAGAAGAGACTGAAATTGTCGTATACTGTTGGTCAGAATTCAGTTGCATGACTACACCTAACAGAAAAGGAGGCTGGGCAATGAAGTTTGGCAGTGAACGGGAAGAGAGGGCATGGATATCAATGAATAAATAACTAGCCAATCTCTGCCAGGCCTTTATAGGCTTTAAAGCATAATGACTGACAGATTTTAAAAGTATTCAAAAGTAAGAAGACATTTTCCAGGTTTTCCTGTGATTACTATTACTTTAGAGATGTTTTATTCTTAATATACAGGGGGAGCCAAAAATTATATAAAATTTTAAGTATGACATTCGCTCAAAAGATGGCGTTAATCAAATGAATTCTAGCATCACCATGCAACAGACTGGACAAAGAAAATGGCAGAAGTACAGTTGCACAAACGTCATACTACCTATTGCTACCATAATTCAATTCAACTTTAAAAATACATAGATAACATCTCTTAAAATGTGTATACATTTTTTGGCACCTCAGTATTTGTCCTCAATATGTTTTTTCTCAACTCAGAATCTGTAGACAGTGTAATTTGCATTGCCAATAAGTTGGCTGATAATTTGGTGTTATCAGAGAAAAACTTATACATTAATTTTATTTTGTATTTTCTTACTAAAAATTGTAGAACTTTACATAACTTTCATCCTTACATTTATCTTCAGTAATTGCTTTTTTTTAATATTGCAAGAGGCTGACATATGGAATTGATGTGGAATTTCATGCCTGATGGCTTACTAATTGGGTGTTCACTAGATCCTAATTTATGGGTTTTTTTCCAAATTGAATAATGTGTAGTATATCAATTTTGCAGCATAACTTTGTGAAGATTTGGTGGTAATTTATAAGCTTTAATTAACAATATTATACACACAAATATATAGTTGTTCTAACAGTAAGTCAAGAAAGTAGATATTAAGAATCAAGCCCTTTTATTGTTTCAAAACTTACATCACTTTTAAAAATTGTATACTGTGGACATTTTCTCTCTTATAACTGATTTTTGGAGTGCATTTATAGTACAAGGCATTACTTAGTATATGAAGATATACAATGTGTATTTATATCTATTTTTTTAACCTCAATTCTTTATTACTGTGGATTATCCATCCAGAAGTGTGAATGCATTTTTGGTAAAATTAGTCTGTTATTCTTTTCTCAGTGGATCATTACCATAAGACTTCATAAAAATATTTCGTTTTTTCTTTGAAATTTTGCATCGTCTTCATTTGTTTAAGTTGAAACTTTATGGCTTGCATCTTCTCAAGTACATAGTATACCAAATTCAGTATAATGAGAAAATGTAACCTTGTTTACCCTATGATAGTGCTCCAAAACGCTTTGATTTCATACAATATTACCTCTTTTCCCTACAGCCTTGATGTAAAAATTCTTGCTATTAATGATAGTTGAACCAGGGATGTATCTCTAAAATTACACATTCTGAACTTTTTTCCCCATTTGCCCTCTTTGTAACGATTTAAAATACATATGGACAAAAGAATAAGCTTGGAGAGAAGGAGTGCCGTGTACTGCACAGAACATAATAGGCTCATGGTATTATTTGCTTAATGAAGAAATACAAATGGGAAGAGTTACTCTATGAATACTATTGTCTATACTGTATGTTCAGGAAACAAGGTTAGTGGTTCAAAATGTCAGTATTTAGAAGATGAGGGCTGTAACCCCTGCATAGTCATCTAAGGCCAATTCCTGCTTTATAATTGCATTATATATGCCACCAAAGTAAAAACAGTTTTTTTTTTTTTGGAGAGTCTTACTCCATCATCCAGGCTAGAGTGCAGTGACATGCTCACGGTCATCCTAGCATCGACCTACTGGGCTCAGGTAATCCTTCCACCTCAGCCTTCCAAGTAGTTGGAACTACAGGCATGCGCTACCATGCCTGGCTAATTTTTTTAATTATTGTAGAGATGAGATCTCGCCAAGTTGCCCAGGCGGGTCTCGAACCCATGAGCTCAGGCAATCCCCTCACCTCGGCCTCCAAAGTGCTGGGATTATAGACTTGAGCCACCGCGCCTGGCCTCAACTTTTATATATGGGACTGTGCTTAAAAATAAGAGAAACTACATATTGAAAATATATTAGGATTCATGTCATTTAAAATGTATTGAAGCTACTCCATAAAAATTAAATGTGGTGTGGAAAATGCACACTTCTCTCTATATCTCTACATAAATTAAAATTTAGAAAATAAAAATAAAATGAAGATTCTCACTAGATTTGTAGAAGTAAAGATATTATAGGAGAGGGAAGGAACTTTCTGGTCTATTGAAACTTAAAGGGACCCGTGTTCGTGTATCCTGTGTGATTGCCAATGTCAACATTATTCCTCTTCAAATGAGAGGCTGTGAATTTGTTCTGTTTAATGGTTTCCAAAGCAGTTGGGAGATGTGACCCTCTAGAGACTTGGAAGGGATTTGATTTTTGATGCCTAAGTACTATTGAGAAAGTTCAGGTATTGAAAGTGTATGAGAAAATCTATATGGAAGATCAATTTCACAAGTACTTTGTAAAAGCATCAGACAAGAGTCTCACTTGACACAGAATATAGAAGTTCTATGCCAAAAATTTGTCAACACACTCGATCTCGTGACAAAAATATAGATTTGAACTTATAGAGTATGATGTCCTGTCAAAGCACTGATCACTCCACAATTGAGTTCAACAATAAATTCTAAGAGGCTTGTAAAACCCGTTACTGATGTGCTTCCTGAACATGAATAAACAGTTCAGCCACGGCGCTGCTAAGATATGAATTTGGATCACGACATGGGTAATAAATTAGTATATGAACTATTCAATACAGGATTATAAACTATTAGCCAAGCACTTATGGATACTCTCTTTCATAAACCATTCTATAATCCATGCAGACAGTTTTCTGTCAGTCTAAATGGATGCATTTATGATAGAATAGGTATGCCTGGGAGGACTCCTCTGGATTATTAGTAGTGGCAGCAATGCCTGTGTTGTGAGGATGTAACGTTTATCAATAGTCAGTGTTCTGCAATAACAGGGAAACACCTGGCCATTCTCCAAAGGCAGAAAAGAGCAGATCTATGTAGCCAACTGCTTGTGGTGTGGGTCAGGCAGAAGGCATTTGGGTTAATCAAATTTTATGGTTAATAGATACTTTGCATGCATGAAAAATTTTCAAGGAATTAAGTACAATAAAATCCAATTTATGCAAAAAATATTGTAACTATGGCTTGATACTTGATAATCTTAAAAGCATTTGGGGAAGTCATAAAACCTCATGGATATAACATGAATCTTGCTTATTATTTTACTGTAAGTATGCTGATATGCTGACTAATAAAGCATTATGGTGGATAGCACACCGACCACCCGACCTATGTTTAGCATCTATCATTGATATTTTGACAGCAGTGAAGGATTTACTTTAAGCACTTGATTTGCTTTCCAAATTAAAGAAGTGATCCACAATTCTAGTCAGTATGGATAAGCAAAGTGTTTCCTGAAGTATAATTGGAATAATTATTCATTAATGATGAAGGGGAAAACATAAGGATTTAAAATTTGTTTCTTCTGCCGGGCTTGGTGGCTCAGCCTGTAATCCCGCGCCTTGGGAGGCTGAGGTGAGTGGATTGCCTGAGCCCGCGGGTTCGAGACCCGCCTGGGCAGGCGAAACCTCATCTCTACAATAAATCAAAAAATTAGCCGGGCATGGTAGCGCACGCCTGTAGTTCTGGCTGCTCGGAAGACTGAGGCAGAAGGATCGCCGGAGCCCAGCGGGTCGAGGCTGCGGTGGCCGGGAGCGGCCACTGCACTCCAGTCTGGGCGACGGAGTGAGACGTCAACTCAAAAAAAAAAAAAAAAAAATTTGTTTCTTCCGATTATTTCTGACAATCCACTGAATATTCAATGACTTAATCCTGAGACCAGAAAAAGAAAATGTTGCTTAAAAAATAACCCAGTAAAGAAAGCATGTATATATACTGACTCACAATGGCAAATTGATTCAGTGTTTTCTGATCTCTTTTAAAGTATGACTTGTATTTCTCTATAAAATTTTAAACAGGTAACAGCTTGAAGTAGTGATTAAAAGTGTTTCTATACTCAGAAGACGTGAGTTCAAATCCCAGCTCTACCAATCACTATTTCTTGTGACTCTGGACAACATACTAAAGCTCTTCCAGGCTCCGCTTGCTTATTTGAAAAATTGCAGTGGTAATTGCCCTTCATTATTGGGAAGATTAAATGATTTAATACTGTGCAAAACATTTAGAACAGTGCCTCACATATAGTAAGTGTTTAATAAATGTTAGCTATTATTCATATATTTTACAGTGTGACTATCCTAGTATTGATTCTCAAATGGCAACTTTATGCCATGCTCTTTACGCCATGCTCTGTTCAATTTGCACCTGTTATTTCTTCCTCTTGGGGGCCTGTTTTTGTACCAACGAAACTACTACTGTGTCTTCAAGATGCAGCTTGCCTAGTGTCACATGCAGGAAGCATTTAATAACCAATGCCTCACTGCTTGTTGAAAGAAAGAATAAAGGAATGTCATGTCCACTAACTTAATTATCTTAAAAATTTTGGATCTTAAAGCACAAACATTATTACTAAATGTTGTATTCCTCATTTAGGGGGATAACAGTGGCATATTTTGTCTTTAATAGCTTGTCTACTTTATTTGGGCCACTCTACCAGGATACCATAGACCGGGTGACTTACAAGCAACAGAAATGTATCTCCCACAGTCTTGGAGGCTGGGAAGTCCAAGGTTAAGGTGCCGATGGAGTCAGTGTCTGGTGAGGGCCTGCTTCCTGGTTCATAGACAGCATCTTCTTGCTGTGTCCTCACGTGCAGAAAGGGTGAGCTTTCTTTTAGAAGGTCACTAACTCCCCATTCGTGAGGGCTCTACCCTCATGACTTAATCACCTCCCCAAGGCCCCACCTCCTAATATCATCAGTTGGGGATTAGGATTTCAACATATAAATTTGGAAGGAACACAAGCGATAATAACATGAGTGTTATTGTGCTATTGTTTATTTACTTTTAGTTTTTTTTTTTTTAGTTATTTTTTTTTTTTTTGAGTTGGAGTCTCACTCCGTCGCCCAGACTGGAGTGCAGTGGCCGAGCCCGGCTTATTTACTTTTGGTTTTAATGTGATATATACACATGGAGAAAAATTAAAACACTACAGTAAAATCAGACCTCTTCTTTATCTAGGTGCCAACTCCCAATCCACTTTTTCAAAGACATGCTCTCCATATTCAACTGTGTGTGTGTATGAACACGTGTCCAACACATACACCTCTTTGATCAAATGGGAACTCGGGAAACATAATATGCCTGACGTTATCTTCTTATATTTGTGTTTAATGAAGTAGGTTGGGACTCTTCCA
>CAUYQG010284108.1:0-13671 GCA_963574415.1 Tarsius wallacei | reverse complement strand
CATGCTTCTAATCCCAGCACTTTGGGAGGCCAAGGAGGGAGGATTGCATAAGCCCAGGAGTTCGAGACCTGTCTGGACAACATAGAGAGACCCCATGTCTAAAAATAACAATACTAATAAAACATAAAATAAGATAACAATTATAAAACATAAAAAATTAATAAACTAAACAGAAAAGGGGGAAATAATTTGGACTGCAAGAACAAAGCAGAATGGAAGAGGAAGTGGTTACATGACCTCAGGAAAAACATAAAGCTGGAACTGAAATAATATGAAGAGCTCCACTGTTAGCATTTTTGGGCAGCTGAAATCCGTGTGCCCCATTCCACTTCCTGGCTTGCTGTGCTCTCACCGACAAGAAGATCAAAATAAGCAATCATCAGACAGTTAGTCAGCACTTCTAGCTGAATGCATGGGGCATTCACCATCACTCTGAGGAGTTCCCCATTCTCCCCTTCCAAGCAATGGTTTTTAGCCAAGTCAGCATGAGATAATCATTAAGTTTCATGTTCAGAGTTATCATAGGATAATTCAATTTGCACAGTCTTTACTCAAATCCCAACTTTTTTTTCCCAGCAATGTTTCTTAGTGGAATTGATACAGAGACGCCCTAACATCCCTCCATATTGCCACAGTCCTTAGAAAAGTCCATGGCAAGGGTTCAAGCACTCCTGCACATTCCTGAACACATTACTGAGAGTCCCCTGGTGTTCTATGCACTCCCAGTAAGTAGTTTCAGACTTTACCCAAAGATGTAAATTCCTGTTGACTCCCTTTCTTTCTTTTTTTTGAGTCGGAGTCTCACTCTGTTGCCCAGGCTGGAGAACAGTGGCACAGATCACAGCCACCACAGCCTCAGCCTGCTGGGCTCAGGCGATCCTTCCACCTCAGCCTTCCAAGTAACTGGAACTACAGGCATGCGCCATCATGCCCATGCCCAGTTAATTTTTTGATTTATTGTAGAGATGAGGTCTCACCAAGTTGCTTGGGCTGGTCTCGACCCTATGGGCTCAGGCAATCCTCTCACCTCGGCCCCCAAAATGCTGGAATTATAAGCGTGAGCCACTGTGCCCAGCCTACTCTCTTTCTTAATAGTCACAGGCTTGAACTATATAGTATCTATGTAATCGTAAGTCTTGTGATTTGCTTAACTTTTGCAATGTATGTTGTCTTAGGCCTTTTAAACTTCCTTTACTCTAAATATCACTATCTAAATGTAAAATAAGGCTGTAGCTTAAGCTCTGTACAATGCTCTGCTGGTCAGGTGGCTAATGTATAGGTACCCAAAACTCTGGACTATAAAAGTGGCCTGGAGGGTGAGCAGAACGATTTTGGGAAGACCTGGAGTCTGGCTCTGCTCCCTGGATTCGAACTCAGAAATAAACTTCTTTCTACCAGTTCCCTGCCCCTTTGATTGACGGGTATCAAGAGTGAGCAGCCAAGCGTTACTCAGACCATAACAGAATGGGCTTTGAAGCCAGTGGAACCCGGATTAGGTTCATTGCAAGGTCTGCAGTGCTCACATGCAAGGCTTGACTTCATTACAGAAGGCAAGCAAGAGTAATCTTCTGCTTCTGTCTTCCAACACGTAGGATCCTACAGGCCTCTTGAAGAGGACATTGCTGGACTCCTCTGTGAGGTTTTAGCATTTCAACAACCAAGATGCTTGGAGGTTTCAGATCACAGCATCCTACAACAGTAAGGCTAAAAAAAAAAAAGTAACCAGCTTGTCATTAAGACTTAGCCAGGAGCCGGTGGCTCACACCTGTCATCCGAACACTTTGGGAGGCGGAGGCAAGAGGATTGCCTGAGTCCGGGGGTTTGAGACAGTCTGGGCAACTTGGTGAGAAGTCGTCTCTACAAGAAATCAAAAAATTAGCCGGGCGTGGTGGCACCTGCTGTAATTCCAGCTACTTGGAAGGCTGAGGCGAAAAGATCACCTGAGCCCAGCAGGTCGAGGCTATGGTGACCATGAGCATGCCACTGCACTTCAGCCTGGGTGACAGAGTGAGACTCTGACTCAAAACAAATAAATAAGTAAATAAATAAATAAAGATTTAGCTAGGAAGTCAGGAAGAAGACAGGGTGGAAAGATATGTCCTTCGTTAGCATGGAAAATTGTGGAAAGTGGAGAGAGGGAGTCTGAGAGAAGCAGAGAGAGACAGAGAGAAATACAGAGAAACAGAGAGAGTCACAGAAAGAGACAGGGATAGAGAGAAACAGAGACAGAGAAAGATAAAGACAGACAGCAAGAGAGAGAGAGTGAAATGGTGAAGGCTGTCCTGACCTCCCCTGCCCTGTCTCTTCTCAGGTGGCCCAGGTCGGAAGTGGGGCACTGGGACAGCAAGGTTAGCTCCAAGGGCGAGCGAGAGCCACCACTGAAGAGAACCCATGGATTCTGGAAGAAGATTGTCCTGGGTGCAGCATGCCCCCACACAAGCCTCAGGGCCAAGGCTGTCCTAGGCGGGGCAGCACGGTCAGACGGAGGAAGCACAGAGGACCCAGAGGAGTAAGCCTCCCTGCTTGGTGGAGGCAAGTGAAGCTGGACTGATGAGAGGCAGAGGGACTTCAAAGGGCTCTCCAGCACCAGGGGAAACTGAAATGAGGGCAGGTCGGCCAGAGCCACCCCCAGACTTTGGCCAGACCCAGCGAGGCAGATCACAGGTCACACCCACCCACGCACCAGCCACAGACATCCAGGGCCAGCAGCACTCAGTGGAAAGGGGACAACAGACTGGAGGAGGGCCAGGACAGGCAGGGGCGGGTCCAAGGACATGGCTTTCCCGCCACTATGAGCTTGCAGAAACCTGAGCCCTTCCCCCAGACTCTAGGTGAGCAGAGGAGGAAGAGCCTGAGAGCCTCAATGTTTGTATCCAAAGGAGGTTGACCAGCATCCAAGGGGATTAGTCTCTGATGAGGACTACCTTTTAAACCAGGCATTTAGTTAGTGTTATTCCCTATTCTAACCAGGAGGTAAGGGCTCAGGGGAAGTCAGAGCAGATTAGACTAAAAGTTCATAGCAGGGGGCAGTGGGTCATGCCTGTAATCCCAGCACTTTGGGAGGTGGGAGGATTGCCTGAATTCAAGGGTTCGAGACCATCCTGGGCAACTTGGTGAGACCTCATCTCTAAAATAAATCAAAAAATTAGCTGGGCATGGTGGCACATGCCAGTAGTCCCAGCTACTTGGAAGGCTGAGGCAGAAGGATCACTTGAGCCCAGCAGGTTGAGGCTGCGATGGCCGTGAGTGTGCCACTGCACTCCAGCCTGGGCATCAGAGTGAGACTCTGACTCATAAATAAATAAGTAAATAGTTCATTGTTCTGCACATCTAAGTTGTAATGCAGGTTAAATTTTGCAATTTTGGCTGGGCATGGTGGCTCACACCTGTAATCCCAGCACTTTGGGAGGCCGAGGTGGGAAGATTGCTTGAGCCCAGGAGTTTGGGACCAGCCTGGGCAATATAGTGAGAACTCATCTCTACAAAAATTAAAAAACAAAAAGTTAACTGGGCGTGGTGGTGTGTGCCTGCTGCCCCAGCAGTTAATGGGAGGCTGAGGCAGGAGGATGGCCTGAGCCCAGGAGGTAGAGGCTGCAGTGAGCTGTGAACATGCCACTCACTCCAGTCTTGGCAACAGAGTGAGACCCTGACGCGAAAAGAAAAGAAGAGAATGCAGTTAGGATGAATAATTTATCCAGGAAAGCACACCTAGTAAGTGTGTGCTGGAAACAGGATTCAAACACAGGCCAAACTGACCACTCTGACTTCTCAAAGTGTTTCCTCCTTTCAGGGGAAAAAAATCTTCTCGTATTGAAGAAATTCCATCCACATTTCTGCCTTCCACTTTATATTACAAAACACATCC
Source organism: Tarsius wallacei (assembly GCA_963574415.1). NCBI lineage: Eukaryota > Metazoa > Chordata > Mammalia > Primates > Tarsiidae > Tarsius > Tarsius wallacei. The sequence goes on along the minus strand of CAUYQG010284108.1, from coordinate 9,806 downwards.
TGAAGCTCTCCGTGGTGGCCAGACTCCCAATGCAAAAGTGATTCTTCCTGCTGCCGTGATCATGCCACATGGGCAATGCTGGTATTATGGCAGCCACTCTCTCTAAAATAAATGCTAATGATTATATGACTAGAAAGAAATTCTGGGAAAACAGAAAGAACTGTGCAGGAAACCAACACACGGGCCCAGAAAAAGGAAAGGCAATTTTAAAAAGGGAAATCATACTCTAATCAGTGCTTTAACTGAGACAAGCATATTTAACTTTGAAAGAACCCTTGAGCTTTGTGTAATCAAAATAAACAACGAAATGGGCCAAACTGCATAAAATAAGTCCTTTCTTGGGTTTCCAGTGACGTTACAAACCACAAAAAGCTCCACCCTCTATTTAAATTATAGACTGTGATTTCACCCTCTGGCGGGTAGTTTGGTCAATCTGGTCAGTGTAGGCTCCGCCCTTCTGCTTTGATCTGTAACTTCTTCTAAATTCAGCAGATATTCATACTGTGGCAGAAGTCAAGGTATTGTCATTTCACACTTCTCAGTTATCAGAATTAGCAAGGGTCAGTAGCCTAGGCATCTAAAGAAAATCTGGCTGGAGACATAAACATAGAGTTAGAACCCCCACACATGCATTTTACTTGGGATCGTTGCTCTTGCTAGTACAACTATGATTTCAAAATAGGTCAGGAGCAAGTCTCTTAACTCTAAAGTGAGACAGTCGGGCAGTCGGGCAGGTTAATCCTTAAGGTCCCTTCCAATGTGATGACTCTATGATCCCAAGTCTGGAGAAGACTGAGGAAGTCTCCCCACCTTCCCTGTGTAATGGAAAAGCAAAGCCCAGCTTCACTGGCCACTCGATACTAGGGAATTTATTTAATGTCGTCAGCCTCAGGCTCTTCAACCTCAGGGGACAGACAGCAATACACCCTTCACAGGATGGCTGTGTAAAGCTAGTAGAAAAATGGGACAATCAGACTTCACTCATACTTTTATTAATTAATTTATTTTATTTTTTATTTTTTTTATTTTTTGGGTTGGAGTCTCACTCTGTCACCCAGACTGGAGTGCAGTGGCCGCTCCCAGCCACTGCAGCCTTGACCTGCTGAGCTCCGAAGATCCTTCCACTCAGCCTTCCAAGTAGCCGGAACTACAGGCGCGCACTATCGCGCCCGGCAAATTTTTTATTTATTGTAAAGATGAGCGCTCGCCAAGTTGCCCAGGAGGGTCTCAAACCCGCAGGCTCAGGCAATTCACTCACCTCGGCCTCCCAAAGCGCGGGATTACAGGCTGAGCCACCGAGCCCGGCCAATTTATTTACTTTTGAAATGGGAGGTCTCACTATGTTGCCCAGGCTGGTCTCGAACTTCTGTGCTGAAGCCATCCTCCCACCTCAGCCTCCTGAGTAACTGGGACTACAGGACCACCTGTTAGCTTTGCTAAGACCAGGATCTCTGATGTATAATTTTTTCCATGGAGCAGGGTATATTTTTACTGAAGAGAATTGAAGGATTTAGAAAGCTTTACTTTAGCGAAGCACTGAGTTCAGCTTTAAGGAGGTTGAAATATCTCATCATATTGTGGAAATGTCTACATGTGCTCAACTTAAGCTTTCAATTTTTTTTGAATTGGGATCCCATTGTGTTACCCAGGCTGCAGTGCAGTAGCATACTCACGGCTCACCACAACCTCAACCTCCTGGGCTCAGACAATCTTCCCACCTCAACCTCCTGAGTAGCTGGGACTACAGGCATGCACCACCACACCCAGCTTATGTTTTTTTAATTCTTGTAGAGACAAGGTCTCGCTGTGTTGCCCAGGCTGGGCTTGAACTCCTCCCACCTTGGCCTCACAAAGTACTGGGATTGCAGGTGTGAGCCACTGCACCTGGCCAGAAAGTTTCCAAAGGTTCCTCAACTGTCTTCAGCAACAGTCTCAGGGTTTACGGAGCTACTTTGACATCTAGTCATGAAGGTGATCTAACAAGAACTCTATTCCTAGTGACCCCTGAAAACCAAACGATGAGATCACACTGGTCAGCTGACTTGGATTAGAGCTAGGGCTGGGGCTGGGTTTGGGGCTGGGGCTGGGGTTGGGGTTGATATTAGGGTTAAGGTTAGGATAAGGACTGGGGCCGGGGTTGGGATTGGGACAGGGGCTGGGGCTAGGGCTAGGGTTAAGGTTAGGACTAGGGCCAGGGCCAGAGCCAGGGTCAGGGTTAGGGCTAGTTCTAGGACTAATGTCAGCGCTAGTGCTAGGGCTAAAGCTAGGGCTGTTGTTAGGATTAGGGTTAGAGTTAGGGTTACCCCTCTTAAAGAGTGATCATAGCCGGGCTCAGTGGCTCAGCCTGTAATCCCGCGCCTTTGGGAGGCTGAGATGAGTGGATTCCTGAGCCCGCGGGTTCGAGACCCGCCTGGGCAAGCGATACCTTATCTCTACAATAAATCAAAAAATCAGCCGGGCGTGGTAGCGCGCGCCTGTAGTTCCGGCTACTCGGAAGGCTGAGGCGGAAGGATCGCCGGAGCCCAGCGGGTCGAGGCTGCGGTGGCCGGGAGTGGCCACTGCACTCCAGTCTGGGTGATGGAGTGAGACTCCAACTCAAAAAAAAAAAAAAAAAAAAGAGTGATCATGCCAGTCCAGAGCCCTGTTTCATCGTGGTGATCTCTGGTCAGCTTCTTTCCCAATGCTTGGTTAATAAAGACATATTTATTGACCAATCAACAAATGGAGCTATTTCCACAGTATAATGAGACATTTCAGCCTACTTAAAGCTGCATTCCAGTAGTGCTCCACTAAAGTACTTGTTTTCTAGAACCCTCATTTCTCTTCACAGTAAAAATATGAAAGACATCCTCTCTTGTGTCTGGTGGTATCTCATTGTAGTTTTGTTTTTTATATCACGGTTCATGTGGCTGATCATCTTTTCATGTATGTTTGCTGCTTAGATGTCTTTCTTTAGAATTTTCTTGGAGTTAAGGAGGCGGGATGAGGGTCCCACAGCTGCACTCTGGGTGCCAGGCCTACTACCGGAAGAGAAGGCATGCTGCAAACTCAAACCTCATGCCTGCACGAAATTTACTTATGGAATAAGTTGACATATGGATCCCACAATTCTGAAATAAAATTTAGATTTTAAAAAAAGGAGTAAAAATATACCCCTTTCCATGGAAAACACTATATACACCAGAGCTCTTGATCTTAGCAAAGATGGCGGATCCTTATTTTTCAAAGCCCATGGCTTGGCTCATTTTGGTGAAACTCTTCTTGTGTCTCGGATTCTTGGCCTATGGCATTTGTCTGCCTCAATGCCAGTCCCTGAATTAGGTCGTGCTTGTGGGAAAGGGCTCAGCGCTTAGACTTTCATGTCGTTCACCCCACCAAAGAGCTCAGGCTTTGTTAGCCCTTTCTGAACCTCGGCAGGGCCTCTCCATTCTCTTACAAGTTAAGTGAAAAGCAAAACTGGCCCTGGCCTGTGGAAGGTTCCTGGTGAGGGCCGTGAATGTGAATGGTGTTTGTCCTGCCTGTCGGCAGCCACAAATGCCAGGACACCCTGCCACTTCAAAACTACGAGAAACAAAGTTGCACCCTCCGCTTGAGCTCCTCCTTAATTTTACCAAAAAGGGAATTTGGGAAGGGGGACAGGACGCCTGTAACTTTATTTGCTTTAGCAAGGATGTTACAGCCTCTGAAATACGAGTGGACGCTGGGGATTTCCTCCAAGTTAAAGTGCACGGAGCGACGAATAAAGAATGCACAGCATCAATAACACAGAGAAACTGCAGTGATCCCAGATGTCTAAAACTTCCTTTGTATGGAATACAAAATCCTTTTTCTCCTTTAGACAGACTTAAATGAAAGTAGGAAGCGGTAAGGGTACTTCCAACAATGAGAAAAATTTCCGATTACTTGGCTCCAATGAGACGTTTCCAGCCAGGGACCAGTGCATACTTAATTGATAATGAAATGAAAAGACTGATGTGAACCGACCGTGGTCACACACACACACTTCCAGATGAGTCAAGATTCCGTACGCCACCGGTGACTTCACTGTCAGGGCCAGGCCTCAATCCTGTCATGAGAGAGGAAGTTGTGGTCGCTTGAAGACTGTCCTCACCAGGGAAAGAAAACCATACCATTTGATCACAGCATGACTTTTCAGTAAAACTTATCTCTTGTGTATTTCCTTATCTTCGATGTTTGTCTAATTCCTCCAAATTCCCTGCAGGTGTATTCTACCCATTAGGCAAAAATGGCACAGAAATAACTGTGGTTTTTATAAGAGAATCTATTCTGATCACTAGAGAATTAGAAAAATCATACATTGCTTCCAAAAAGACACCTATCAGAAGGTCAAGAAAGTATATTTTAAAATTATTTAAAAGAAATAATTGTCTATTCCTTAAGTTAAAAATATTTTAGGTTTTCAAAAAATGGTGAACATTGCATTGAATTAGCACTTTTTTTTTTTTTTTTTTTTTGAGTCAGAGTCACACTCTGTTGCCCAGGCTGGAGTGTAGTGGCACACCCAAAGCCGCTGCAGCTTCCACCTGCTGGGCTTACCTCTTGCTGAGGCCAAGGCAAGAGGATTGCCTGAGCACAGGGGTTTGAGACCAGCCTAGGCAACTTGGTGAGACCTCATCTCCACAATAAATCAAAAAATTAGCTGGGCATCGTGGTGCATACCTATAGTTCCAGCTACTTGGAAGGCTGAGGCAGAAGGATTGCCTGAGCCCAGCAGGTCGAAGCTGCGGTGGCCACGAGCATGCCACTGCACTCCAACCTGGGAGACAAAGAGAAATTCCAACTGAAACACACACACACACACACATACGCACGCACGCACGCATGCACACACACACACGAAACATAAAACACTAAATGAGCATTTTCTTTAAATTAGAAATTAAGGCTGGGCATGGTGGCTCACGCCTGAAATCCCAGCACTTCAGGAAGCCAAGGTGAAAGGATCTCTTGGGCTCAGGAGATCAAAACCGGCGTGGGCAACAGAGTGAGACCTAGTCTCTACCAAAAAAAAAAAAATTTAAATTAGCCAGATGTGGTGGTGCATTTCTATAATCCCAGCTACTGGGGAGGATCATTTGAGCCAGGAGTTCAAGGCTGCAGTGAGCTATAACCATGCCACTGCACTCCAGCCTGGGTGAGACAGCAAGACCCTGTTTTAAAATTAAAATAAATAGATATCTGCTTGTATGTGGGTCTTTTGCTTCTCTAAATTAGAAGGTCCTTTCAGCTATGTCTTCTAAATTCCTTATGATTCTCTGATTCCTACCAGGGTGCCCATTATAGTATAAATATTCAGCTGGAAAAAGTGATAACATAAAACATTAATTAATTGAGGCAATGGATTTTATAGGTTGAGAGATCTAGGTAACTCTTTGGTACTCTCACTTTGCACGTGTGAACAGAAATATGAAAATCTGTGTTTTTCTCAAAACTGCCTCCGCTGGCATCTAGACAAGGAAGAGAAACCAAGAACTGTGTCTGCAGGTGGCCACACAAAGCTATCTGAAGCAGAACAACATGTGAGAGCCAGCCACTATTTCTGGTACCACGAAAGACCTGCAAAAGTTTGGTAAGAGAAGAATCTCTGGGCGGATGATAGATGACAAGTGTTTTAGCACAAGTCTTCTCTTATTTTAGGACAAGTCTTCTCTTATTTTAGAAGCTCTGCCTACAGACTGCTGACTGGTAGCGTGGGAATGAAAAAACAAACCATACGGTGTAGCAATCTGAAGACACCTTGATTGGGTAATTGAAATGAACATCACAAATGTTACTGGTGACCCAAATTTGCTTTTTTGCTAAATGTCTAGACAGAAGCTAGAGCAACCCTGACATTAGAAATAAATACACTCTCCTTTGCACAAAACACAGAGGCCTCTCATCCTCCCACAAGGAGACCTTATTCTAGGAGGGGGTGATCTGAGCTATTGGCACCCTCCTTGGTCTTCCTCGCACAAACGGCACATATATGTGAGCAGGCCAGCTTGGATTCACTGGGGCTGGTGTAGGAGACTGGGATGCAGAGGTCTTGGGCTTGTATAGGTTTGGTCAGATGACCATGACAAGAAATGGCCTGGCAACCTTGGTGCGACTCCAAGACTAACATGTTTCCACATCCTTGCAGTGTGTAAACGTTCAGTCTTCATAAGATCATTTACAACCCACTGTAAGACTGAAATCTGAATGTCAATCATCTTTTATTGTGGCAGTTTCACTACATCCCTAGACTCTTCCAAGACAAAAAAAAATTCTTCAGGGATTACAAAGGCCAATACTAAGCCAAAATCTTATCCTATAGCAGTAAAGGGTACTGCCAGGTCAAAATTATTTGACATTTTAATGTTGTGGTTCTAAGGCATGGAATAATACTAAAAGAGTGTATGTTCCTATTATGGAACACTTTGGGACTTTTGCCACATTCTATTGAACACCATGGAAACGTTCCATAAGTTCACAGAAAAAGTCCTATCCAGCCCTCATACTCAGAAGTGGAGGTCCGGCAGGCACAATAGCTCACACCTGTAACCCCAGCACTTGGAGAGGCCAAGACAGGAGGATCATTTGAACCCAGGAGTTCGAGGCAAGCCTAAGCAACATAGCAAGATCCGGACTACAAAAAGTTACGAAATATTAGCAATGTGTGGTGGTGCACACCTGTAGCCAGATACCAGGGAGGCTGAGGTGGGAGGCTTATTTGAGCCTAGGAGTTTGAGGTTGCAGTGAGCCATGACTGTGCCACTGCACTTTCCAGCCTGGGTAATAGAGAGAGACCCTGTCTCTATAAGAATAAGAAGAGGAAAGTAAGGAGGAAGAGGAGGGGAAGAAATAGTCATCTAGCATTTTTTCAAAATTTCACAGGTCTTAAAATGTGATTGGTTAAGTTTAGAGAAATATACAAACCTAAGTAATCAACATCCTAAAAATTTAAGATATACGGCACTGCTAACAACCTAGAACGTTCCCTCATGTTCATTCCTTTTCAGTTAATGCCCTTGCCTAGGAAACTGCTGTTTTGATTTCTATCTCCACAGATCTGTCTTGCCTATTGAACTTCACATGAGTGACATCAGGCAGTCTTTTATCTTTTGTCTGGCTTCTTTTGTTCAACATATTAGAGTTAAGATTCATGCAGGACAGGTGTGGTGGCTCAAGCCTGTCACTCCAGAACTTTGGGAGGCCAAAGCAAGAGGATTGGCCTGAGCCCAGGGGTTCGAGACCAGCCTGGGCTACTTGGCAAGACCTCGTCTCTACAATAAATCAAAAAATTAGCTGGGCAAGGTGATGCATGCCTGTGGTTCCAGCTACTTGGAAGGCTGAGGCAGAAGGCTCTCCTGAACCCAACAGGTCCAGGCTGCAGTGGCTGTGAGTGTGCCACTGCACTCCAGTCTGGGAGATAGAGTGAGACTCCAACTCAAAAAAAAAAAAAGATTCATGCAAATTGTTACAAATATCAACAGAAGTTGCTTTTCTCATTGCTGAATAGTATTCCACTGCATACATTTACCACATATGTCTATTCATTACTGATATAGAAGCTGCCAATTGCACACATGAAGAGGCTTCAATAAAATGTAGCAATTCAAGTTCATTCAAATTTGCAACTCATGCTTGGGTTTTGCTATCAGCTGTACCCCAAGCCAACTCTGATTTTTAATACTTCAGTCCTCAAAGGGAGGAAAAAAGACAGCATGGGGAAAGTTGGAATCCCTTGAGAGTCTGAATTTAATAAAAAAGCAAAGGGAACAAATGACGGGGGTATTAAGGGCAATAGCGTCAATGAACCAAAATTGCTCTGAATCCTGGTTCTTGTCAGAGATGTGAAAAGACTGAATTAGATGCTTGGAACCCTCACAATTATCTTTTCCCTATCTTTCCTAACTCTTTTGACCATTGGTTAAAAATCACTTTTCTTACTAGATAATCTAAAGGTGTTTAGTTATCCAAGTAAACTTTGCTCGCTGGAGTTTTGTTTTGTTTTGTTTTTTTGGTCAGGGTCTCACTGTCACCCAGCCTGGAGTGCAATGGCATGACTGATCACGGCTCACAGCAGCCTTGACCTTCTGGGCTCAGGTGATCCTTCCATCTCATCCTCCTGAGTAACTGGGACTACAGGCATGTGCCACAACACAGGGCTAATTTTTTGTTTCTTTGTAGAGATGAGGGCTTTCTACGTTGTGTTTTTCCTCCTTCAATGTGTTTATAGCCTATTCAGAGAAAACACAGGCAAATCTAGTCTGGAAATAAGTGAGTTCAAATTCTAGTTTGATCCAATTAATTAGGTATTCAAGGAAACAACACCATTCCAAGATGAGGAGCAGAGAGCAAGCCGTATGAAAAAAGAATAACCAGACATTATCCAGAGATTACCAAAACTTATTATCACAAATACCATGGGTGAGTAATACCCACCTAATTAGAGATTAATTTTTGAGCCAGTTATGTACATGGTCAAATCTGTAGCAGTTTTTGTTGTTGTTGTTTGTTTGTTTGTTTTTAATCTGAGTCTCATTCTGTTGCCCAGGCTGGAGTGCAAAGACATGCTCACGGCCACTGCAGGTTGGTACTGCTGGGTTCAGGCAATCCTTTTGCTTCAGCCTTCCAAGTAGGTGAGACTACAGGCGTGGGCCATCACACCCAGCTAATTTTCTTTTACTTATTGTAGAGATGTGGTCTTGCCAAGTTGCCCAGGCTAATCTTGAACCCTTGGGTTCAGGCAATCCTCTTGCCTCAAATCTGCAGCAGTTTGTAGGTAGAATATTCTTTTGATGGGCCACTCCAGTCCTACCTCCTGCTTCCCAGTTAAGGAGGGCATTTGATGATGCCCAGAATTACTTCCATTCTGAGACCTCAGTTTCCTCAGTAGAGCTTACTATTTTTGTGAAGTTGTTCTTTCAGAACAGAAGTCCCCAAACAGAGCTATCTTTGTAATTGCTTAGACAATGTGATAGCTCTCAACAATCTACTGAACAGAGCTATGAAGACCTAAAACTGACTGGGCACAGTGGCTCATCCCTTTAATCCCATCACTCCCTAGGTGGGAGGATTGCTTGAGCCCAGGAGTTCAAGACCAGCCTGGGTAACATAGTGTGACCTCGTCTCTACAAAAATATCAAAAAATTTGCTGGGAGTCGTGGTATACCTCTAGTCCCTGCTACTTGGGAAACTGAGGCAGGAGGATAGCCTGAGCCCAGGAGGCAAAACCCCCAAATTTAAAAAAAATTTTAAGTTTAAATCATAGAAAAAAAGTGCAACTTAGGTTTGAAGTACACAAGGATATTCATTGGTCATATCCTTAACAGAGGCAATATCCATGGCAGAAATTATTCCAATTTGAAAAGAAGCAAAATTAACATTTTTGTAAGATTTTCTTTCTACACTGAGAAAAAAATTAGAGATGTCATACCTCACAACTGGCATGCTGATAAAATAAAATAGAGTCCAGCGTCTAATGAAGATGAATGCAACATTTCTATTACTATAAACTTCTGAATTTCTCATACCACTAGATCAGCTTTTTTTTTTTTTTTTTTTTGAGTTGGAGTCTCACTCTGTCACCCAGACTGAAGTGCAGTGGCATGCTCCCGGTCACCACAGCCTCGACCTGCTGGGCTCCGGCGATCCTTCCGCCTTAACCTTCCAAGTAGCTGGAACTACAAGTGCGCGCTACCACGCCCGGCTAATTTTTTTATTTATTGTAGAGATGAGATCTCGCCAAATTGCCCAGGCGGGCCTCAAACCCGCAGGCTCAAGCAATCCACTCACCTCAGCCTCCCAAAGCATGGGAT
>CAUYQG010284105.1:0-20073 GCA_963574415.1 Tarsius wallacei | reverse complement strand
AGCAGGTCGAGGCTGCGGTGGCCGGGAGCGGTCACTGCACTCCAGTCTGGGTGACAGAGTGAGACTCCAACTCAAAAAATAAATACATAAATAAATAAATAAATTATAAATAGTTTAATTCAGATTTATCTTGCTTTAACTAAGTTGAGTGTTTTGAAAATCTTAAAAAAATAAATTATGGGCATTTGCTTTGGTAAAAATAATTCTTTGCTTAAAAAGGATTTATGATAAGAGATATTTGAACAGGAAATCCTTTAGAATATTTGAAATTGTGTAAATCTAACAAAATTTGATTTACACATGAATTGCTTACAATAAAGAACCATATATTATACTGAAAGTCATACAAACTAGCCCCTGCATTTTCACCTGACTTCCACATTAATTTCTTGTGGGATTGGGGTGTTGGATGGATTTTTTCCCTAATTCTGTCTTTGCTCTAACATCGTAAGATTGTAATAAATGTTTAAAAAAATTTCTTGCTAAGTAAATCCTCTATAATTCTAAGATTTTGGCAAGTGTTTTTAAAATGCCCTTTTTTCTAACAAGTCCTTGCTTTATTTGAGAGTCAATATAGTTGACAGACTGTGGAATCACAATGGCTGATTTCCAGTCCTTGTTTCAACATATGTTAACTGTGTGGCCTTGGTCCGGTCACTTAACCTCTGAACCTCAGTTCTTCATCAGTGAAATGGATTCTGTACCTATTTGTTAGGAATTTTATGAAAATTTGCAAGACAATTAAAAGAGTGGCTGACACATTAAACATTACATAAGATGTTGCTATTAATTAATTAATTAATTGTTTATTTAATTAAAAATCCCAAGCTCACCTTCCTCAGACATGAAAATTATGGAAACCTTCTGTGATTAGAGTATGTTTAATTGAGAAATTTATGACCTGGTGAGAAAAAAAAGGATTAGAAAATTAATCTATAGAAACTGATACATATATTTTTAAAAGCTAACAAATAAATGAATAAATACATATTCCATAAAATTAGATGATAATTGTGGGACACTGCAGAGATGCAGTGAAGTGCTAAACTGTCAATTATATTTTACACATTTAAAAAGTAGCAATAATAGCTCTTTGAAAGTAATTTCTGTATATACATCCACCATCTTTTAACTAAACCCTTATGATAAAAACTTTGTGATTTTGGTTTTTCGCTTTGTACTGAAGAGGTACTTTTCAAGCCCATGGCTAGTCCTCTATTCAGATGTTGACTACCTTCATGAAATTTAGTATATGAGATCTCTTAGTTTCTCTCGTGATGTGGAGTTATTTGCAATTCAATGTCTGTGTGTTTCAAGCAACTCTTATTCCTCTTTCCATGAGGTAGGGTTAATTACCTCTACTGCTAAGAAATCATCTTTCTCCAACTTCCAGGACAGAAGATCCCTTTGTAGGAATACCATAAATGGGGTGGGGTGGGGTGGGGGTGGGGTGGAACTAGTATTTCTGACCACTTGTGGGAAAGCACAAAGATATTTGTTTAAATGGGAGTGAATGGAAATATTATCTTCCTTTTACAGATGTCCCAACAGCATTTACTTCAATACCTTGCTTAAGATCATCAATAAGTGAATGACAAACTTACAATTAAAAGCATTATAGACTTTCACCAAAGCCCATGTTCTTCTTATGCATGGAAGGTATTGGAAACTATCAGAACCTGTATGTTATTTTACTTTGAGAACATGGACTTGGCACCTATGAAGGCAAAGGGTCAATTGTGAGGGGACAAGTGGTTATTGTACATATTCCACCTGTTAGACATTGTTTATAAGTTTAAATAACTTATATCTTTGATTTTAGAAATATTACACGATAATAATAAAAACACTTGGGAAATACAGAAAAACATAAAGAAGAAAACAATACAGTAATTCACAACTCACAGATAACCACAGTTGACATTTTGGTGTATTTCTCCTCAGTCTTTTTACTGTTAGCAGATTGATATCTGTGGAATAACACAAAAGGGGTCATGCGGTGCAAACAGTTTTGAATACTGTTTTTCCCATTTAGCATTATGTCCTATGTATTGTTCCAGCTATAATTTTAATAACTATTTGTAAGTTTTGGAAATTATAATTTGAACTGTGCCATTCTTTCATTGAGAAGAAAGGATTGTTTTAACTAAAGGCACACAAAAACATCAAGTTATAGATTTTTTATAGAAAAAAAATCACAAAAAGGAAGTAGGTACAAGATAACTTGGAATTTAAAAATACCATTTATATAGAACAGGCCCACATGTGACTGTTCTCTTGCAGGAAGCTTCCTAAAGGCACAATAAGGCACCCGCTGTAGGGAAAGATTCAAACTGAATAGACTCCTGGCTTGTGATCTGTTTAATGGAAGGGGTTCTAAGCGGGCACTAGTAGACTTCAAATCGAAGGTTAGTCTAGAGTTAGATTTGCTCTGGAATGACTTGATGTTTCTTTTCTTTCCTCTAGTGTCATTCGTCAACACAGGATTTGCTGAGCTCCTGCTCCCAGCCAGGTACTCTGTTAGTCTCAGTTAATGAGACTCATGTGACTTTCATGCTTGTCCAGTTTATAATACGGTAGAGGAGAATGTTATAAATCCATTATTTGCCTGCTTACCTAAGTACATCAGTGAGGAGTGTTGCAGAAGAGAAGCAGAGGCTGTTGGGCAGGAGCTGATGAGCAGTGAGCAGTAGAGAAGAGTTTTTTTGAGAGTAGTTTACACCTGAGACTTAAAGGATGAGTGAGATCTGTCCAGGAGAAGTCAGGCAAGAAGGGAAGTGAGATGGAAGGAAAGGAACATACAAATTATCAAAGAAAGAGAGCAGCTTGGGGCTTGGGGGAAATGGACAGGAGCCAGGTGATTGGACCATAATGATCAAGGGATTTGAAGTGTGTCTAGGCAAGTCCTATAGTTTATCCTATTCTGTGTCCTTTGATTGATACTACAATAGAGTCTAATGAATGCTCACCAAGGTTGAAACTCTCAAGTTATACTGGCAATTGAAATTTAAATGGGCCTAGGAGAGGAACAATTTTAATAATTAGAAAGGGAAATACAAATAAGTGAAAATGTCTAGGAAGGCAAAAGCAAGAGAGAGATTGAAATTGAAGTGGGTGCAAACTCAAGGCAAATTCAAAGGGAAGAAATTTTCCTTTGCTTAAATTTCCAATGCTTATTTAGAGGGTGATATGCACTTACTAGTAAGTTTAATACTCCTTCCTTGAAAAAAAACATTTTGAAACACATTTTTAAATTCAAAGAATAGAAAAAGCTAATGCTCACATTTTTATTCTGAATTAATTTCCAACATTTTATTCACTGGTTTCACAAAAGAGCTGATACCTCACTGAGGTTTCTGAATTAAATTAGCTTTCACAACCATTTAAAGTTCTTCCATTCTATTAATTCAGCAGACAATCAAGTTGTTCACTTGTTGACTTTTATCCACATGCACTCAATCAAATCAACTATCAAAGAAAGATACCTATTAGTTGTTAATTTCATATGTTAGATAGGAATCCCAGAACTCCTGTTTACATCTGTTTGATAACCTTCTAATCTTTGCCACAGTCTTACTAACAGCAGCATTAACTAGTCTGCCATCTATCTTGATTAACAACACTGGGACTCAGAGAGATATACAACATCTGATAAGCTGAACAGTCCAAACTTCTAACAATGCCTGTAGCCCTATGGAAAATGGGCTTCTATCACCATTCTTACAAACCCTCAGAATTGTCTTTAAATTACAGTTTTGTGAATTATTGCTTTAAGCAAAAGAGAAGAGGTTGTTTGAGTGTAGGAGCTTTTATTAATAATTGGTAAGACAATGTTTTATGACAGTTTATTTTGTGTCCTCTTGTTTGAGTTCTTAAAAATTGTTTTTGCCTTTTAGAGAATTATTGGTATACACTGGGAGAGATCCATTAAACAAATATTTATTAATTTCTAAATGTGTGACTAGCACTTACTAGGTACATAAAAGATATAGAGGCCAGGCAAGGTGGCTCATGCCTATAATACCAGCACTTTAGGAGACAAGGTGAGAGAACTGCCTGGGCAACTCAGCAAGACCTATTCTCTACAATAAATCTGAAAATTAGCCAGGTGTGGTGGCACATGCCTTTAGTCCCAGCTACTTGAAAGACTGAAGTAGAAGGATCTGCCTGAGCCCAGCAGGTTGATGCCGCAGTGACCATGAGCGTACCACTGCACTCCGGCCTGGGCAACAGGGTGAGACTCTGACTCAAAATATATATATATATATATATATATAGAAAACACAACTCCACATACCATAAAGTGACATAAATTTGAAATCATAGCAGACTTTTCTCATCATTGAAATTATTTTGGCTTTAATGAGAAAGAGAGAGAACCAATAAAAATATAATCTTTGCTTTACATAGTAATTTCCACCTCATTTTCCATGTACTTCTTTCAAAGACTATTTATGTCATTCTTTATCCAGTTTCATAGTTGAAATCTTAAGGATTTTGACACAACTGATATGTTGATTGCAGCACCTGGCCCACAGCCTTTGCCACCTTACTATTCCCAGGAAGTCCTTGGTGACTTCCATATCTATATTGTTAATGCTTTGACCCCCATGACCTCATGGTTTCCTGTTTTTAAAACTTCCAGTGACTCCATTCTTCATTTCATTTCATATATTCTTAGGCATGGCTACATGGCCTAAGCTTGGTAGAGACCATACTGTATCCAAGGTTGCACTTTAAACAGTTCTTTTTGACCTTTTATTCTCTGAATTTTTATTGGTTCATCTGCTCCTTCAGGTGGCTTAAGGGAAGCAGATATCAACCAGAGATTGGAGCAGAAGAATATGGGATGAATGATCTCTGATGTGAGATATCCCTAGACACATCCAGGACAAAGTACATAAAAATTCAGAAAGGAGGGTTGAATCCTCATATTATCTTATAATGGAGTTTCACAAGTACATTTTAGATATTAACATGGTTTAGATTAAATGTGAAGTTATTTTTGTCCTCAGGTTGGTGGGCCACAAAGACATTCAAATATCTTGCTCGACTCACAACTATGCAAATGACTCCCTAATATATTTCTGAAATCGAGGTCACTTTCCTGAGCTCCAACACTGAGTATCTTCAAATGCATCTCCCAAAGAACTTTAAGCTCAACATATCCCAATTTGTATCTCCCATCAATCCTCACTAGCACCACTAGCATCATCTCTGAATTTTACTGTTCATTAATGATACCACCATTATTATTATTTTTTTGAGCTGGAGTCTCACTCTGTTGCCCAGACTGGATTGCAGCAGCATGTTCACAACCACTGTAGTCTCAATCTGCTGGACTCAGGTGATCCTTCCACCTCAGCCTTCCAAGTAGTTGGAATCACAGGCATGCACCACCATGCCTGGCTAATTTTTTAATTTATTGTAGAGACGAGATCTCACCAAGTTGTCCAGGCTGGTCTCAAACCCCTGAGTTCAGGCATTCCTCTTGCCTCGGACTTCCAAAATGCTGGGGTTACAGGCTCGAGTCACCATGCCTGGCCTACCACCATTATTTTAAATCACCCAGGTTCTCTATTTTGCTCCCCAAATCCCAGTTTATTGTCATTTCCTGCCAATTCATTTCCCTTTTCTCTTAAGTCTATCTCTTTTCTTCTATTCCCAAACCCACTTCTCCAAATCATCTCCTTGTTAGATCTCATTCTGAGTACTGCAGTACGTGTATACTTCTCTCTAGTTTCTCCAGACTCTTGTTCCTCTAATACGTATCACCCAGAACTGTAGATTATTTTCATTAAGCTACTTTGTTACAGTCATTCCTGCTCAAAGTTTTTCATTAGCTAACCTTCTTAATGAAGTTCAGATCCTTTAATCTAGTATTCTGGTCCTTCATAAACTGACCAAACTTTCTAGTTTATTTCTCTCTTATATTTTTATTGATACATAATAGATGTATATATTTTGAGGTACCTGTGATATTTTGATACATTCATAAAATGTGTAACATAAATCAGGGTAACCTCTCATGTATCTTCTTCCATTATCTTTCTTCAACCATTGCCTTGGGTTTTTACATGTTTTGCCTTTGCTCGTGAAACTCCTTCTGCCTCTTGTTCTCTTCTTCTATATAACTGTTGGTTTTCAATTTTCAATCCTTCCCTCTCACTTCTCTCCCTTAATCTTTCCCTACCTCTTTCCTTTCTTCCTTCCCCACTTCCAGTAAATAGGTGCATTCATAGGCACCTACTATGTTTTAAAAGGGCACATAATCCTGTCACCAAGGGCCTCACAGTCCAGAGGAGATGACCAAGACATCAATAAGTACAAGCAAATACGGGTGCAGAGAGCAGTAGGCTATAGTCTTGCTTTGTTTGGGAAGTGAGGGATCAATCACAGGCTAATTCTTGGAGCAAGTTGCAGCTATACTGTTTTTTTTTTTTTTCACTTTTAATTTTTTTGTTTTAAAGATGTGGGATACAATTCAGGGTTAGGCATACAAATGTGCATTATGCAGGTACCCTTGTTGATGAGGTGTGTCCCCCTCCCCTAGCCCCTAGCAGATTTCCACTACTGCCAATCCCACCTTATCCCCCTCCCAGCAGTTTCCTACTACTGCCAATCCTTTTCTTATAGTATTACAATAATTGTTCAAGGTCTGCTTATGAGTAAAAACATGTCATAATCAGTTCTTTGTTTCTGTGATACATCACTCATTATTATAGACTCTAAGTCCATCCAGGTTACTGTGAAGTTCATGATTTTGTCTTTCTCTATGGCTGTGTAATATGCCACCGTGTATATGTATCACATTTTTTAAATCCAGTCCTCTCTTGATGGGCAGCACAGTTGGTTCCATGTTCTTGCTACTGTGAACAATGCTGTGATAAACATATGTGTGCAGGTATCTTTTTTATAGAGTGATTTGAGTTCTTCTGGGTATATTCCCAGTAGGAGGATTGTGGGGTCTTATAAAAGGTTGATTTTTAGATCTTTTAGGAATCGTTACACTTTTTCCCACAGAGATTGTACTAGTTTACACTCCCACCAACAGTGTAGAAGTATTTCCTTTTCACCACATCCTCTCCAACATCTGTTGTTTTTTGAGTTACTGATGATGACCATCCTGACTGGAATTAGGTGTATCTCAGTGTAATTTTGCATTTCTTTGATTACTAGTGAGACTGAGCATTTTTTCAAGTATCTGTTGGCTGTTCATATGTCTTCTTTTGAGAAGTGTCTATTCATACCTTTTGCCCACTTTGTAATGGGGCTATTTGTTTTTTTACTTTTGTCCCATTTGAGTTCCTTGTAGATCCTAGATGTTAGGCCTTTGTCAAACTGAATCTTTAAGTGTCGTGAAGAATTATCTAGATGAAGAAAGTAGTAGAGAAGATTTTTCCAAATACTGGAGCTAGTATGAACACAGGCTAGCTGAAAGAAGGTGATGTTGGTGAAATCACTAGGAGGTAGGTGTTTCTTGAGCAGCAAATGATGAAGTCAATGAGGTAGGCGGGGTTTTGGAAGGAACTGCTGTGCCATGTCTAAAATTTTGGAATTTCTTCTATAGATCCGGAATCATGAGTGGATTTCAACAGAGGTGTGACATGGCCATATTTGCATTTTAGATAAGCCAATCAGGTACTTATATTGAGAATAAATTTGGGAAAGAAAAGACCACAACCAATGACAGTAAATGGAAGATGATAACATAATCTAGGGGTGAGAGATACTTAAAAGGAGGGAAGCAAAGAATACTTAGTAGTTAATATTGGTAACAGTTTCAATTAAAATT
Source organism: Tarsius wallacei (assembly GCA_963574415.1). Taxonomy (NCBI): domain Eukaryota; kingdom Metazoa; phylum Chordata; class Mammalia; order Primates; family Tarsiidae; genus Tarsius; species Tarsius wallacei. The sequence continues at coordinate 12,278 of CAUYQG010284105.1, read as the reverse complement.
GCAAATTAGGAAGAGAGAGAGAGATAGTCAACCATGACTCTCAGATTTCTAGTTTGATTGATAGTGGTGCTACAAATTAAGATTAAAAATAATACATGATAAACAAGCTTGGTGAGGGAAGTAAGAGAAAAGGCTTAGAGATAAGTTTGAAAGTCCTCAATGTATCATCAAGTGAAGATGAATGAAGTTAGATGATATACAAGATGCATGACATACTACCTTAAGCTCAGAAGGCAAGTCTCCACTGAGCTTCAGAGTTGAGATTAATCAGTATCCAGGTGGTATTTTATACCTTAATTGAGTCTATGGCCATGCAGTGTATCTTGAAAGGAAACTTTAAGAGATAGGTGAAGGAAGTAGATGGGAAGAAATTATTGAAGAGGGAAAAAAAATCAGAAACATACTTTTTCCTTGGTTTCAACATTTCCCTTTTATTCGAGTTCCCAAAGCATTTGACTTTTTTGGGGGGTGGGGGAGAATAGGGAGATTTCTTCTATCTCTCTTATTCTTTACAATATATCAATCTGTTCAGATTAGAAGAAATGTATTGGGCCATGTCTACTAGTGAATACATTTACTTTGTGAATCAATGTCCTCTTGTACCCAGATCTCTTTTTTCTCTTTCCCATTGCCTTCAAGAGATACAATTGGTAAGCTGTGACAGGACTTTCTTGAAAGCCTCTCTTGTTCCTCTTTTATTACACACTCCTAAATTCTCATCACTTCTGGTGAGTAGTTGGGGAATTAAGATTGGGGCACTGTAGCCCAGTGTGGGTTTTAGAGCAGAGGACACATTCTCTAAAGCAGCTTTATGAAAGAGCCCTGCATTGGAGTACTGGGACTTTGCCCAACTAATTCTAAAGTGATAATGTACCCTTTCATCTTTGTCTCTTGTATGTATTGCTTCCTCAGTACTGCAGAAGGAGAAGAAATTGTTGGGCAAAGGTAGAATCCTGTAATTCCCCTTCTACCTCAATAGTTTTTCATGGCACTTATTACTTTAAACTATATATTTTTATATGTCAATATATATTTCAGCTCTTTCTGCCTATCTCTTGTCACTTTTGTAATATCCTAGGGTCTTTGATATTTCATTCTTACAGTGACTAAAAACTTATTTTTATTTATAATAACATGTCATATCCTTGGAGAGTTTGAAAGATTATGCCAGCTTGCACCATTCTAAGCAGGAGGTGACTAATAAAAATGAGGTGTTGGAAACATGAATGAATAACATTTTGTGTAATGACTAACATTCTGATTTGAAGTCAGGGTCATAGACAAAACCAAGACTTGTGATAATTTTTGTACACTTTATCCTACAAGTTCAGTGCCTCCTTCAATGTTTGTAAACATACTATTATTATGTTTTTCCCTTCCTAGCAATGTTTGGGGACTTTCCTATTGTCATTGCAGTAAATACTATAGATTTTATTGTATTTCTGCATCTATATTTCATTGTGAAGAGGGCAAAGTGTCATGCTTTGACATTGATTTGGTGAGTAATGATGTAAAAGTGCAAGTGTCTATGGGGAATCTTCAATATGTTATTTACTTTTGAAATGTGTACTGAGGACCTGCAGTATGGAGATACCCAGTATTTCTCCTATCAGATGTCACTTTTTGTAATGCCTGAGTTTCTCATTGGTTTACTCTGAGCATCCTAGTTTCTTGACTGGTTGGTGCACGAACAATATATTGGTTCCTTTTTTTATTACCTTCTTAGTAATAATGGCCTTCCCATTGGTGTCACCTTCCAGTGGGCAAGAGATTCACTTAGATATTTCTCTCCCTGTGTGTTTTATGTAATCTACTTACATTTTTGACCATGTACTTTGAGCAGAACAAATAAATTCAATTTGCTTAAAATGAAAAAGGAGAGAATATGATTCACTGGTGCTACAGGCTGGGACTGAGTGTTAATCCTTTTAACTATGTCATGAACCCAGCTTGACTACCCAATATTCTGGACTCACACCAACCATGTTGTTCTTGTGTTTATATACAGTAACTATCCATAAGACTGAAGGATTTGCTTCCATTTTCAAGTTGTAATTTAATACATTTTTATAAGGGAAATAATGTATTATAGTAATATTAAAAAATTGGAAATTCTCAAAGACATCATGTCACTTCATCAACGCCTTGTCAATACCTTCTTTGCTGTTAAATATATGATAGGATTTCTATCTTCATATTTACAATCTAGTCGAAAGGAATGTGGCATGCTAAATTATAGAGGTTAAAAATACAAAAGTAGAGTACATGAGGTGTCAAAAGTCAGTGAAACAAACTTCAAAATGATCTTAATAAAATATTTCCTTGACCTCTTATGATTCTGTAAATGTTCCCAATTCTTGTTAAAAGGCTTGGAAATGGAGCCATTGAGAGTGCTTGGTTCATTTTGTAAGGTGTGGATGATAACTTTTGAAAATTTAAGAGAGAGGAAGCGCTTTATCAATGAAGTTGGATGAAATGCATTATATCATATCATGACCATCAGAGTTCTATTTTCGTGGAGTCACTCAGGTGTGGCCACAGAGCCAAGGCTTTAATATTGCTGTCTTGTTTTCTGCTCAAATGCTAGCAATCATGGAATGCAAAAAAAGTAGTTATATTTTTGATGTTGATGATTGTGGTCTGGGTCCTTAATCTGAAAACTGAATCTGGAAATGACCTATAAGTTTCCACCTGTTTGATGACTGCCTTTTATCAAATTCCATTTTTTTTCAGATTTCTTCACAAAAGTTTTTTTTCTTCTCAAATGAAACCCAAAATTTTAGTTTTTCCATATGCTCTGTTCTGAACTGTTTTACTTCCCTTCTTTGCTCAGTACAGATGTTCAAAACTGCAACCTTCAGTTTGAAAAGGGTGGTTGGGCTATCTTTCTTTTCTACCATTTCCTTCCTAGAAAACAATATTAAGTGAATTGTTTTTCTTTTTTCTTTTCTTTAGTTATTTAATTTGGCAAGTACTTTTTAGTCTATTTTCCTATGGTCAGCAGGAACAGAGTATGCAATTACAAAAACTTCAGTTTATACGTATAACAAATTTTCCCCATCATTCATATAAGTTTGCTAACTTATAGAGAATATTCAACTGGATCACATAAGACTGAATATTTGATTTTCATTAGAAAGGCTTGAATTTTTGGAATGGTTCCTGATAACTACCTTAACATTAACTATATATGTATCATTTCCCTAGAACTTCTGTCACTCTTTTCATTTTAAAATTTATTTACTCTTTGTTATGTTCTTTAGTGCTCAAAAAAATAAAGACTTCTTCCTATCTCTATATTTGGCTTTTTAATAAGTTAAAATCAAGACAACCTTACTATTAGAAGTCTTATTTTTTAAACATTCATCTCATCCAATAATAATGAGCACATCTTAGCCACAATAATTGTGTTAAATGTTTAACATTACAAAAACACTAAGAGAGCATTTCAAAGCTGACTCTCTTGATCTGACAGTCTCAGAGGGATCTCCTTGAGCACAGTTCACTGTAAGGAGGGAATATTTTCATTGCTAAAAGAAGATGTAAAAGGAAGAAAATTAACATTTATTGATCATTTTATATGCAATAGGTACTATGCAAGGTATTTTTACAGCAATTTTTATAATAACCTCTTGAAGCAAGAATTAGTATACCCATCTTATAAATGTGGCTCACAGGAGAAGTACCCTGCCCGAAGCCACAGGACTATCCCAAGTGGGCAACTTGGGATTCCAACCCAAACTTACATGGTCACAGAGCCCATGTATTTTCTTCAATGTATTCTGCTGCCTTCTAGCATCATAGCAATATAAAAAGCTTTGGACTATGGAGAACAACAAACAAACAAACAAACCTGGGCCTGAATTCATTTTACAGCTGTGCATTTATGGGAAACTTGGGCTTCTGGATTACCATCTTCCACTTTGTCAGGTGAGAATAAACAATCTCCCAAGCTGGTTGGAGAATTAAATAAGATGGTATGTGTATTAATCCTGTGTAGAAAAAAAATTATAACCAACATGTATTTATTAGTATGTTAGATGTTCTAAGAAATAATTTTAATATTTTGTTAATTGATTGAGTTCTAATTTAATTCTATTGTGATTAGATAACATGTTTCTGTTCTTTAAGTTGATTGAGATCTGTTTTATGACCTAGCATATAGTCTATACTAGAAAATATTGTATGTACATTCTGCTGTTGTAGAGGGGAATATACTTCTACAGATGTGCATTAAGTTTAGATGGTTTATAGTGTTGTTCAAGAATTCTATTTTCTTGCTGATTTTCTGCTTAGTTATTATCCCTTATTGAAAATAGAATATTAAAGCCCCGACTATTATTGTTAAATGGTCTATTTCTCCCTTCATTTCTGTCAGTTTTTGCTTAAAGTATTTTGTTGGTAATCTTTTGTTCAACAACTCTTTCAAAAAAAATTTTAAACATGTGGGATACAATTCAGGGTTAGGTATACAAATGTTCATTATGCAGGTACCCTTGTTGAGGAGGTGTGCCCCCTGGCCCTGGCAGTTTTCCACTATTGCCAATCCTTTTCTTAGTATTACAATAGTTGTTCAAGGCCCGCTTATGAGTGAGAACATGTGATACTCAGTTCTTTGTTTCTGTGATAGACCACTTAGTATTACAGACCCAAGTCCATCCAAGTTGCTGCAAAGTTCATGATTTTGTCCTTCTTTATGGCTGTGTAATATTCCACTGTGTATATTGTTCAACAACTCTATTGAGCACTTACTATAATCTAGGCATTGTGCAAGGCAATAAATTCACAGTGCCTGTCAAACTGGATAGACCCTAATGCTTCAAGTTTACACTGGGATACACAGACCCTGAATAAGTAAACTTGCAGAGGAAGTATGAGATAGTAATGAATGCTGGCTTTTCCTACTAGTTTTTAAGTTATTCAAAGCACTTACCAAAACATGAAATTATTTGATCAATTTGTTTATGTTTCTGTCTCTTATGATAACATGCATGTCATATAGATAAATGGACCATAAACTCTTGTTTTCAATTCTTAGCACAGTGTTTAGCACTGTGCTCAATAAACCTTTACTGAGGAAAAAGAATGAAAGGAAGGGAGAAAGAATGAAAGAAAAGAGCAGAACACATCAAAAGTTATCAGTGATCAGTTGATGGTTTCCATGTAATCTTTTCCTTTCGCTTATCTATTTTTCATATAATAAATATGCATTACCGTTAAAAAAAAAAGAGCAGAACACTAATGACCGAAAATAAGAGACTTAATTTAGTTTTCCAGGATCATGGAAGACCTCTGTGATGAGTTAGTTGAAGCTTTGACCTGAAGGATATATAGAAGTTAGGAGAAGGCGGGTTGGGTGAGGAGACAAGGAGTGGGAATTTAAAGTCAAGGGAACTGAGTATGTGATGGTTGTGAGGCAGAAAAGAACTTGTGACATTCCGAAGCCATTTGTGAGTAAGGGGAGAGTACTGTAGATAAAGATGATAAGGTGGTAAGGTTATAAGTCTCATGAAAGGCTTATAAGCTTGGATAAGTGTGTGGATCAAGGTGAAAACCAGATTGCTGGAACAAAGAGATCCGAGAATGCAATGGTTCAAACAAAAGGGAAGTATATTTCTTTCTCACGAGAGAGTCTGGAAAAGCTGTCATCTCTCCTTGCTGAATTTATCCAGAGATGTAGGCTAGCAGAAGTGTTCTTCCATTCTCAATACTTCCCTACCAAGATTGCTTCTGTTGTTGCTATATTAGTTGGTGGGAAAGTTAGAGTGCATAGGGTGTGAGTATTCCATGTTTGAAGGCCTTGGAAATGGCACACATCACTCCCATTCATGCTGGAATCATCATTGGAACCTAATTATATGGTCACACCTAGATCCTAGAGAAACTGCAGAGTCCAGTTCTTGTCCTGAAATCGGTTGTCCTGATGCAACTTTATCACCAGAGAAGAGGAGAATGGATTTTAGTAGACACTTGGTAAGTTCTGCCTTAGTAAGGATTTAGAATTGATTCTAAGGGCAAAAAGTAGCTATTGCAGGATTTTAAACCAAAGAGATAAGATCAGATGAACATTTTTAAATGACTTTTGTGAAGAAAATTGATTATAAGTACTTAAGAATGGAGGGGAAGAAACTGGACTGAAAATTACTGCAATAGTTTGATCATAAGGTAGTGGTAGTTTGAACTCCAGTGGTGTAATAGAAATTTAGAGAAGCACTTAGTGGAGGTATAATCTAGAAACATTATTGCCTGTACTTGGGGAAGTATTGAAGATTTGGGTGGAGGTTATGTGAAGGAGAGAGATATGTAAAGAATGACTTCCAAGATTCTGACATGAGAGTCTGAATAGATGGTGCCATTGACTAAGATGAGAAGATGGGGAAAAGAAGTTAGTCTCGTGGGAAACTTAAGAATGCCATTTTGTGTATCTTGTGTTTGTTTCCCTATGACCTCAATAGATTAGGGAAAAGTGGTGAGTAGAATTACCCTTTGGGTTAGATCAGGGCAAGTTGAGCTAATGTCCCAAACATGGTCCAGTAGATTGTAAATAAAACCATATATTTTGCAGGGTACCTGGAGTCATCATTTGCTTCAACCTAATGAAACACATAAACTTTCCCAAATATGTACTGCTTTGTGTTTCTTCAGGCATTGGTCTTCCAAAAGATCTTTTCTTTTGGTTCATCATTTAAGTTCTTTCTTCTGGTCTTCCCAAACTCCAAGATTTTTTTCCTGACCATCCAGTCTCTTTTAGAGGCCTTTCTTTAGCCCCACAGTACCCTATGCATGCTTCCACCACAAAGCTGACCACAATGAACTATAACTGGACAAGCAAATTTCTCTCTGACCAGTAGACTCAGCTTCTTGAAGCTGGCACTTGGCCCTATTCACCCCTATATTTCAAAGGCCTCGCTTATTGCCTGGCACAGAACAGATACCCAATAAATATTTAAGTGGATAAGCCATTCTTGAGTAACCCATCTTGTTATTAGAAATATCTCCTTAGTTATATGAAAACATAAACGGCCACAAATAGCCAAAACAATACTCAGCAAAAAATAAAAAATAAAAAATAAAGCTGCAGGCATCATGCTCCTAGACTTTAAGCTTTATTATAAAGCTACAATAATTAAAACAGCCTGGTATTGGTACAAGAACAGGCATATAGATCATTGGAACAGGCATATAGATCAATGGAACAGGATAGAGATTCCAAAAGCAAAAAAAAATCAATTTCTCAACTAACTCATCTTCCACAAAGCCTCCACCATTAACCACTGGGGAGAGGAGAACCTATTTAGTAAACAGTGCTGGAAAAACTGGTTGACTACATGCAGAAGATTAAAACAAGACCCCTACCTCTCCCCATACACAAAAATCAGTTCTAAATGGGTCAAAGACCTAAAACTTAAAACCTCAAACTATAAGAACCTTAGAAAATGCAGGAGACACCCTTATGGAAATTGGAACTGGCAACCAATTCCTGATCAAAACACCAAGTACCCAGGTTAAAGAGATAAGATAGACAAGTGGGACCTCATCCAACTGACAAGCTTCTGCAAAGCCAAAGAAACCATTGAGAGAGCAGGGAGATAGCTCACAAACTGGAAAAAATAATTGCCAACTGTGTATCTGAAAAAGACCTAACATCTAGGATCAACAAGTAACTAAAACTTGCAAAAAAAAAAAAACAAACAGCCCCATTACAAAGTGGGCAAAAGATGAATAGATACCTCTCAAAAGAAGACATACGACCATCCAACAGATACATGAAAAAATGCTTAGCCTCACTAGTCATCAAACACATGCAAATTGAAGCCACACTGAGATACCACATATCTCCAGTCAGGATGACCATCATTAATAACTCAAAAAACAACAAATGCTGGAGAGGATGGAGTGAAAAGGGAGTACTTTTACACTGTTGGTGGGAGTGTAAACTAGTACAGCTTCTGTGGAAAACAGTGTGGTGATTCCTGAAAGGTCTAAAAATCGACCTCCCATATGACCCACAATCCCCCTACTAGGAATATACCAGGAGGAACTCAAATCACTATGGAAAATATACCTGCACATGCATGTTTATTGCTGCATTATTCACAATAGCAAAGATGTGGAACCAACTGTGCTTCCCATCGAAAGAGGACTGGATAAAAAAAAAGGTACATATACACGATGAAATATTACATAGCCATAAAGAAGGACAAAATCATGAACTACACAGCAACCTGAATGGACTTATAGGCTATAATACTGAGTGATCTATCATAGAAACAAATAACCTAATATCACATGTTCTCACTCATAAGCAGACCTAGAACAACTATCGTAATACTATAAGAATGAAACTGGCAGTAGTGGGAAGCTGCTGGGGATGGGGCACACCTCCTCAACAAGGGTATCTGCCTAATGAATATTTGTATACTTAACCCTGAATTGTACCCCACATATTTAAAATTAAAAAAGAGTGTCTCCTTTATTTAGAGTAGTAACTGCATATTTGGAATATAGCTAAAATAAAAAATATATATTTCAGTGGTGCATAAACATATTCCAAGGGAGGAATATATATATATTCTGAGCTGGAGTCTAGCTCCATCGCCTAGGCTGGAGTGCAGTGGCACACTCACTGCCACCCCAGTGTCAACCTGCTGAGCTCCAGCGATCCTTCTGCCTCAGCTTTCCAAGTAGCCAGAACTACAGGTTTGCACTACCACGTCTGGCTAATTTTTTGATTTAGTGTAGAGATGAAGTCTCGCCAAGTTGCCCAGGCAGGTCTTGAACCCGTGGGCTCAGGCAATCCTCTCACCTCGGCCTCTGAAAGTGCTAGGATTATAGGCTTGAGCCACTGCGCCTGGCCAGGAAGAATATACTTTAACATGTTTAGGCTTTCTGATGACAGGCTTGATTATGGGAAAATATAGTTCTACAATGCAGATTCTACCTTATATTAAGAAACACAGATCCGCTTGTGGCTATGGAGATACCTTCTGTGTATGCAAATGCTGACATATATGACTAATGTAGACGCCCTCTCTTTTGAGTAAAAAAAATTTAGTCTGAATTTTTTCAATGCAAATATAAGCATAAATAAAGATTTATGTAGAAATTGCAGATGGCTGGAAACAGAATGAATGTGTAAGAGGTCAGATGAGAACAAAAAAACAAATCCATGCTGAACGTTTGTCTCTGTGAAAACCTTAGTATTTCCATGGTTTTTCTTTGTTTGCTTTGTATTTTCATGTACTATTTATTATTTAGTATACTCCAGGCATTTAAGCATCTCATATGCTTTGTCTCATTTAATCCATATAACAGCCCCAGGAGGTAGATAACTAATTAATTTTAGTTTATGTTCTGAGTTTCTTATTAGTTTTCATGGACTCTAATCAGAATTTTGGGGTAAATTCTCAGATATATTTGCTAACATTTTAAGCCATTGTAAGCCTGGCTTCCTAATTACAAATGTGAATGTTAACTTGCTTTTATTTTTCATACAAACAAATGGATATTTGTGTATTTGCTATGCTGGACTGGTAGAATCGCTTACTAACATTAAATGCTGCTCATTGAAAACTTTGTCGTTGACTCTTAATTATTTGAATATAGCCATTCTTTTTACTTCTTTTTGTGTTTGTGGTAAGCAGAAGAGTTGCAAAGAATCCCAGGAGCGAGCAATTGTCACTAGCCTAGACTTAAAGCTTTTGAAGAAAATGCCAGGTGCCGTGGGCCACAAGTAAGGCAACTGATTTAAGCCCAGTCTCAACTTCAAAGATCCATGGAGCGACTGCACGGTGTTGGGATAATACTAGGCTTAGGAGACTCCTTGGCTACAGATTACGAAGGCTCAGAGGAAGCCAGTTGCACCATGACTGGAGTGAACGATGATCCCAGGGGCCCCTTCTTTACTTCCCAGGACTCTACATGGCGAGAAGCAGCAGCTCAAAGTCTCCTGCATCCTTCTCTTGATACTTTCTCTGGATTTTATCAGGAATTGTTCTTGTTCCTTTTGTTGGAAATCTCTCTCTCAACAAACCTTGAAGAAAGAAATGCTCCATAAATGTTATTGTATTGGGATATTCTAAAACACAAGCTTAACTCTTCATTTAAAAAATAGATTGCTAGATTTAAATGAATAAAAATACTCTTCAATGTTTGCAGTCAGTGGTTCTTCTAATGTTTACACTTAATTATTCGATTACATAGTGTAGGTTGTGCAGGTTCAAATTTACATCCATGCACTTTACAGGGTAAAAGATAATTTACACTGGGAACTTTTTCTTTCTCCTCAATGTAACTATTTATGTACTGCTTAATTTAAAGATTATACTTGGAGATATAGTAGATTGGGATACTGTATTTTACTCAGTTTCCATTTAGTTTCAGGATGCTTGCATTCTATAAAATGTATTTCAAGACTCCCTAAAAAGGCAAAATAGACACTCTTTAAGCAGTTTACAAGATACAGATCTTTATCTCTTACAAAGGAAAGGAAACAAGAAAGCTGTAAATAATAATTTCTGAATAGGAATGACATAAACTGCCTAATCAATGTCTTCCAGAACAGGCAAGTGACACCTCTTTGTTTTTTGCAAATAAAAACCTTCTTACCATCACAATATAAACCATTATCTCTGCAGGCAAGGTATATTTAGAAATGTACAAAATGTACATTTCCTGCCAGCCTCTAGATCAGTAGGTGGAGATCTAAAGTCATGCAAATATTACAGTAAATGCAGGCAACCAATTTCTAATTATTCCATATCAGCAGATTTGTGAGGAATATAATTTATTAAAAAAGAACAGTTTATGATCAGCAGACCTTGGTTATGACTGTTTAGGAATTCAGTGCATTTTGATCTAATCACAAAATCAAAATATTCATGAAACACAATGATATCTCCCCAAAGCAGCCGGGCAGCCATTAATTTTGAAATTCGGGTAATTTATTAACACTTATCTGAAGCTGTAAAAGCTTACCTCTGTGTTTGTAATACGGAGAAAAGTGAAAGCAGTTTTAAAACTGATTCCTAATGATTTATAATGGTTTGCTGTAATTTGAGCCAGAAATTCAATTAAAATGTATGTCTAGTTTTGTTTCAAGATCTTTAGTTAAAAATTCTATTAAAATTCTATTTCCTTCTCGCATTAAATGTATCTGTTATCTGCATATACAAGAAATATAAGAAAATTCTATCATTTATTCCCCAGTCTCCATAAATGCTTTAAAAAAGCATTCATTTTTATTTCATAATTCTGCTAAGGTAGCATGTGGAATTTATATACGGTAGAAGAAGAATTACTGTATATGCCATTTTCTCAGTAAGGAAAGAAATCTAACACTGAATACTTTAGGGACAAGTCAAGTAATATTTGCCACTTTATCAAACAAGGGGAAAACAAATAAAATAAAACAGACATTTGGTTCCAAATTATTAATCTAATGGAATGTCTCTGAGGTTTAGAAAAACACATAATATTCCAGAGAAAGGAGCAAAAGACTGGATGAGATGTGGGCAGACAGATGTTCAACTTCCCTGAAACAAATACACATGAAACAAACTTTGAAGGAATTGTCTCCAGGTATGAGATACTTCAGATTTTTTTAAAAAACACAGTAAGCTTGGTGGTTACTTGAAGGAGAGGCTGATTGGTTCCTGCTCTTTGTTTTCTGCTGTTTTCTTGAACTACATTAAGTCTTGCTATAATTATCAAGTGCAAACATTTAAAGAGTTGAGGGTTGCATCTTAATTTTTTTGGTAACAAGAGACTATGGGCAGAAACAGTAATGAAGCTAATAATGTATTGAACATTTTCTACCTATAGATACCTTGTGTACATTTAAAAACACTTCGTCTCCTCCAAGTATATGTATTAGATACAGAAATTATTATTTATATTTTACTGAAGCGGCAGAAGTGGCACGGAATTTCACAGAGCTGGTAAGTGGAGGGGCAAGGACATCTGCAAGGGTTATGACTGATCATCTTTCCAATTTGATCATACAGTGGGATGGAGGAGTGGACGGTGGCAACAGTCACTCCATAAAGCCCAGAATCACGCTGAAGTCAGCCAATGCTGGACTTCAAGAAAGCTTTCAAGAAAGAAGATTCAAGTCGGGCTCGGTGGCTCAGCCTGTAATCCCGCGCCTTTGGGAGGCTGAGGTGAGTGGATTGCCTGAGCCCGCGGGTTCGAGACCCGCCTGGGCAAGCGAGACCTCATCTCTACAGTAAATCAAAAATTCAGCCGGGCGTGGTAGCACGTGCCTGTAGTTCCAGCTA
>CAUYQG010284096.1:0-27687 GCA_963574415.1 Tarsius wallacei | reverse complement strand
TTGGGAGGCTGAGGTGAGTGGATTGCCTGAGCCCGCAGGTTCGAGACCTGCCTGGGCAAGCGAGACCTCATCTCTACAATAAATCAAAAAATCAGCCGGGCGTGGTAGCGCACGCCTGTAGTCCCAGCTACTTGGAAGGCTGAGGCGGAAGGATCGCTGGAGCCCAGCAGGTCGAGGCTGCGGTGGCCAGGAGCGGCCACGGCACTCCAGTCTGGGTGACAGAGTGAGACTCCAACTCAAAAAAAAAAAAAAAAAATCAGAAATTTAGCCGGTGTGGTGGTGCATGCCTATAGTCCCAGTGACTCACCTGAGCCTAGGAGGTCAAGGCTGTGGTGAGCCATGATCCATGCCACCGCACTTCAGCCTGGGTGACAGAGTGAGAACCCAATTCAAATATATAGTATTAGTTATTTATTGGGGTATCTTCTTCCTCCCTTGAACTCAGGCAGCCCATGAAAATGGGGACTCACCCTGAGGCCACTTGTCAGCATTGGTTACCCTGGTCACTGCTTCTGTTTCTGCTACTCTAAGAGAATGATGAAGCTACAGCCTTCTTCACTCATCTTTGTTCTGGTCCTCAGGGATCCCTTTCCCTGCTTTCAAGATGGCAGCAATTGGAGGCAACCACTTAATTCACCTGGATGGCCCTCCCCCCTAGAAGGAGCAAATGTGAACGGGAGCAGGTCTGTGCCAAACATAGAACATTTGGGGCTCATTTCCTTCAGGGACCTGGAAGTCTGAGTAAAAAAGCCATCAACATTGTGTGTCCCCACAAGCCTCAAAAAAGGGAGGGATTTTTTTTAAAAAGAAGGAAGGAAGGAGAGGCATGGAGAGAAGAAGGGAAAAAGAGATAAAAGTCTGTCTTACACCAGACACTGTAGGGGAAGAAGGGAGCAGGAAGAGGGGGGATGTGGTGATATACTGGGCGCCTGGTTCACTATCGAGGGAGGGAGGGCTAGAAGCCCAAACTTCACCTGCACGCCACTTTACTTATATAGTAAATCCTGACTTGTATCCTACAACTCTAAAATAAAATTTTATATTTATATGTACCTATATGACTGTCCTAGGCGACAAAGTCCAGAAACAAAAACACTAATGACTGACTGCTCTTCCTTTAAGGATGAAAGATACAATTACTTCTTCATCCATTTTTTAATGAGTCTGCTCAAGCAAGAAAATAATAATAATAATAACAACAACAACAACAGAAGGCACGGGTTAATTCCTACATTAACTTATTAATGCGTTAGTCTGCCACAAAAGTTTACTGAAGAATCAATCAATATATGAGCTCTCATGGTTAGTTCATTATCGTGAGTCTGTGTTTTTCTTTTTAAATGGCATAAATATCACTCAGGGAAAAATAAAACAGTATCCCTCTCCTCACACCTATATAACTGCACAGGTAAGAGCAATGATTAGAAGCTGTTTCCTTACTGCACTGGGAAAATGAACCAGGCTTGTTCATTTCTGCTACCATGATGGAATTTCTTCCCCTGCTTCAGGAAAGAACTTTTAAATTTATTGTGTATTTTATAGAAAGTGGTTAAAGCAGATGAGCTCTTGCGTATGACTCCCACTAACTGACCTCAAACTATAGTATGCAAGGAAAAAGAAACTACAACAAAACCATTTTCTTCTTAATCAGAACTTTTTAAAGAGAGGCTAAATTACAATGTTGTAATGCCCCTGATCAAAAGACATTAATGGATTTCCAGAGGCCAGGACACCCTTTATCAAATTCCAAGTGATGCTGCTATTTGTAGTCTAAGGAAGAAAGGGAGGTTTCACTCCCTAACATCACCTGGCCATTAACTTGTGTAGCAGAACAAAATGGCCCACCAAGCTCTTTTCTAGTTAGCAGGACTTATTCAAATTATTTTTCCTTCCCATCCCCCTTTATATAACCCACAGCAAATTACCAGTATTGATAAACCATTAGAAAATAAAATAAGAGACAATTTTATTGACAGCTAAATGAAGTAATGCCTGGGTTGTGTTGGTTTTCAGCAATTGAGCTTTTTGTATTCACTAAAACTCTACAAGCAGCATGTGTTAAATTTTTGATGTATGCAGTGCACACTGAAATCTTTATCTACATTAACTGAGACACCAATTTGCACCCCTGTTGCACCCTAATAGACTGATTTATTGTGGTTTCCCAAGGTCTGTTAATGAAAGAGCTTGGAGTTTTCTAGTGACCTAAATCAATTTCATTTTTGGATGCAGTGGAACTTGTCAAGGTCCATGTCTCTCATTTCCTCCTTTGTCAATGGGGATGGATAGTGTGAGCTCTTGTGCTGTTTGTAGTAGCCAGGCACTTGACAGATTGGCATATAAGCTGGGGACTACTTGGACATCTGCACAAGCTCAGTGAATGAATGACAAAGAAATGCCACAGGATTCCCAGACTGTTTTCAGGAGGGAGAAATGCCCACAAAAAATTTGTGCAAATGAACATATACAAATAACAAACCCCACGAAACTGCCAATAAGCACCAATCTAGAGTGATAATATTACTCTCTGCTATTATTAGTAAGTTCTTGACCTACTTCCTTTGATGGTTTTGAATTATCATACTTCCCTGTTTGAATTTAAGCCTCAGGGCAAGGGGCATTTAGTTTTGTTCACTAATGTATTCTAAGCACCTAAAATAGAGTGTGAGCTCAATAAATATTATCAGTGGATAGAATTTCACACAACAGGGAGAAAAGAAAAATTTTGTTGAACAACTACCTTTTTTAACTCATGTTTGTTGCCACGTGGGTCAAAGGTTTTTTGAGAATCTAACGAAAACTATGATCTCTCTCTCTCTCTCCAGGAAAATGCTTGACTGTTCATGAACATTAAATTTGCAATACAATTTCAGACTTCCCTATAATCTTAAGAGCTGACCTCAAGGTCAGATACCCTGTGGTCCACACAGTGTCAAGACGCCAGATTGTTTAACTGCTATAGTTGGAAGAGGGTGACAAGAGATATATAGAGTGTGGGAGAGAAGAAACTGATCCAATTGGATAGGATGATCTTTCATACTGTTCCTAGACGTATCGTAACTCAGTCAGTCAAGCAAACCATCCAAGACTTCGTTTGTTATACTAATTGCTGTTCACAGTCCCAAAATACTGAAAAGATAACGAGCAAATTTGTTAAAAGCCACATAAAATTATCTTTCTCTTCCAAACGTGCTGGCTGATTTGTTTCCTAGGTTGGCTGAGTTCACGTTATTTTGTGGTATTGCTTCCTCTTTATGGAGGGAGTTCAGAATACTCAGAAGCAAATCTTCTTACCCTGACATAGACATCTCAGAATTAAATTATCCCATAATTTTGCTATCTTGGAATAGGAGTTTGTCATGTGAATCTCAAAGATCTCTGAATGGTCACCTGAATCTGAGGATTCACAGGAGAAATTGGCAGCTACTCTTCCTGAAGGATAAAGATAATGCTGACAGATTTAAGAAATATTGGTTATTTACATGCTCTTATTTTCAGGGCATTTCTGAGCAAATCCATCAATTGATCAGACTTGTTGATGATAGCATTTTCATATCATATACTTTATAAGTTAGTTTTAGTTTTGCTATGTAGCTTGAGTCTTCAGAAGCCTAGAAGACTGCTTGTTACCCACACTCATAGACGATTATTGCCTTGTTTCATCTTGTATGAGAAAAATTTAGTCCAGAGGATTATGAAACAGCCTGTTAGAAAATTGTGATATTTTGACAGGATTTTCCAAGGAATACACTGATCCAAAATTTAGGAAAAATTTTAATTGAAAAAATTAACACATCTGTTAGGAGATTCTGAATGTTACTTTCCTAACAAGAGAGAGTTTGTCATATTCAGGCAAATGCAATTGTAAGTTTGACTTTTGCCACTAATTGGTTCAGTAACTTCAGACTAGCTGCCTAATTATTTTGGGCTTTGGTTTCCTTACCTTTAAAACAAAGGTAATAATAGTTATCGTTAAAGTCATTGGAAGAATTAAGCAGAATTTTATCTATAAGACACTTAAGGCAAAGCCCAGAAGCACAAAGTGTACATTCAATAAACAGAAGCTGCTTTCTGGAAACCACCGAGGGAACCAAGACATAACTCGTAGGAGAAGCAAAAAGGGACCATGGGCTGACAGAACGATAGCGAACTGTCTAGTCCAAAACTAAATCAACTACTGGCAAAAAAAAAAAAATGTCAAGGTTTGTCTTTCAAGACTGTCTCTTTTTGGAGGGCAAGGAGGAAGGGGAAGCATGACTTGTAATAAGAGATGAGACTGGTGGCAGGGAATATGGCAGTCCAAATACATGGCAGAAGAGGCAATGCAGTTGAATGAAATTCAAAAATTAAATATAAAATCAAGGTCCTGCTTGTTTGGCAATAACAAAATTTAGGGTAAGTTATTTTAGAAATAAAGACAAGTACTACTGAGGCCAACCAAGCCATCACTATGTGTTCTCAGAAGGACAAACACTGAGACAAGCACTTAAAGTGAACGAAAACACATCTAATTCACAATAGAAGAAACACTGTGGGCCCCAAACCAGAAACTATTCTTGATCATTTGTTTTCTTATGACGTTAAATATAGCCAACTGGAAAAAGCACTCTATTTACCTTTTCAAATGAAGAACTTGCATTTAATGAGAAACGTGCATTTAAACCCAGAAATGGAACTCCTTCTCCTCGGCTTAGTTATTCTTGGAGGAGGAAGACCACCTTGTGACAAATATTTCCCAGGTTTGAGTGATGGGAGCATGCAGGGGAAAGTGGAAAATGTTTCCACTCTCAATACAGAACACTGCATAGTGAATCTTCTCTGAAGGGAAACCACTAATCTTGCCTATGGGGATGGCACAGATCAAGAGAAAAGGTATAGCTGAAGAATAAAAGGCTGATATAATTAACATGAGGGTTAAGGAAGGACTCAGTTATCCAGGGATAAAAGAGTCAGCAGCAAGTTTAAGCAATGCAATAATGTGCCATGGGCGGTTTCTCAAATTCCTTCTTACTTTAGGAAATTATGACGGGCTAATCAAAAAGCACCCTGATCCTATAATAGTCAGGAGAATAAAGGGAGTAGTGAAGGACAAAAGAACCCAAATAACTCATTTCTGGAACAACAGCTAGCTCTGTTGCTACAAGTATCAGCAGGTTAATTAAGAAGTCGTTAGTGATGAGGCCAGCGCATTTTCATTTCCAGAAGATACTGCTCATTAACACATGAGCATAACTAATAGTTGTTGAATAATAGCTTGCCTTTCCAGACGGGAGGGTGTTAGAGATATTTTCTTAGCTCAGAGATAGGCAAGTCTCCCCTTGTTTGGCCTACCCACCGTATTTTAAAACTAACATAAACGTAGCTCAGTCAATACTTGTGTCTGTTGTCCACCTATGATGTCACCAGTTAGAGAATTCCTCCTCACACTTCATGAATATTAACCTATTCTATATCTGTTCCTTTAGGGAACTAAAAAGAAAGCAATTGACTATAAAATATTCATAAGCCATGCTATGGTTGTATGTGGTTTGTCCCCTCCAAAACTCATATTGAAATTTAATTGCCAATATAGCTATATTGGAAGGAAGAACCTTAAAAGAATTGGGACCTGATGAGAAGCATTTTGGTCAAGGAGGATCCATCCATATGGATGGCTTGGCGTTGTTCTCATGACAGTGAGTGCGTCCTCACTCTTTCAAGATTAGACTGGTTCTCTCAGGAATGGATTTGTTCCTGCAAGAGAGGGCTGTTACAAGGCAATAACACCCTTTGTGCTTCAGCCCTTCACATACTTGCTTTCCCTTTCACCTTCAGCCACGTTATGATGCAGCAGAAAAGCCCTCTCCAGAAGCTACCGCCATGCCCTTGTACTTCCCAGCTTGCAGGACCTTGAGCCAAATAAACTTCTTGTCTTTACAAATTTACCCAGCCTCAGTTATTCTGGTGGAACAGCACACAATGGGCTAAGACAGAACGTTGCTACCAAGGAGTGGGGTGTTGTTGTATAGACATGTGAAAATGTGGAAGCAATTTTCCAACTGGGTAATAGACCGAGGCTGCAAGAGTTTGAAGGAGCAGGTGAGGAAAAAGTCTGTATTTCTGTGAACAGACCCTAAAGGGTAATTCTCATGAGGGCTCAGAAGAAGACAAGAGGATGAGGGAAAGTTTGAAATTTCTTAGAGATTGATTAAGTAGTTGTGATTAAAATGACAAAATGATGAGGGGAAGTTTGAAATTTCTTAGAAATTGGTTAAGTGGTCGTGATTAAAATGCTGATAGAAATATAGACAAGAAAGGCTATTCTGATGAGGAAAATGAAGAACTAGGCATTGGGAACAAGAGAAAAGGCCATCCTTCTTAAGCCATGGCAAAAAGGAAGGCCAAACTTAACAGCAATGTGAAAGCATATGGGGCAGGAGAAACTTCTAAGCAGCAAAGTGCTCAGGATTCTGTGTGTTTACTTCTTACTACTTACAGTGAGCTGCTAGTAAAAAGAGAAGCAGAGTGAAAAGATCTGGAAAATTTGTAGCCTGGTTATGTGGTACAGAATAAAAGAGCATCTTCAGGAGAGAAATCCAAGGATATGCTAAGCAGAAAGTTGCTGAAGAAATTAGTACCAATAAAAGAGAGCCAGTTGCTAATCCTCAAGACAAAAGAAAAAAGGCCCTAGAGGCATTTCTGGAATCTTTGAGGCTACCTCCCTCATCACAATCCAGAGGCTTAGGAGAAGACAATGTTTTGAGGTACAAACCCAGGGAGCCACTGTGCTGTGCTGTCCTGGAATGCTGCTCCCGCATCCTGGCTGCTCCAGCTAGAGCAACTGTGGCTCATACAGCCCAGGTGTGACTCACACCCTACTCTGGAGGGTGCAAACTACAAGCCTTGGTGTCATCCATGACCACATGATGTTAATTCTGAATGCTTGCAGAATATAAGAGCTATGGAAGTGTGGCTTTCTCCACTGAGATTTTAAAGGACATATAAAAAAGGCTGCAGGTCCAGGCTTAGGTTTGTCACAGGGGCAGATCCACTACAGAAAGTCTCTCAGAAATGTGGGGGTGGAGCTGCTGCTGAGACCCCAGAATTGTAGAGCCACCATCAGTGTGCAACCTCAGCCTGAAAAAGCTGTAAGCATTCAACTACAACCCATGAGAGCAGGCATTTAGGACATCCCCAACAAAACCGTAGGGCCGGATTCCTTAAGAATAGCATAATGCCCTCCCATGAGGGTGAGTGAGTTCTCATTCTTGTGGGAATGGGTTAGCTCCCAGGAGGACAGGTGTTCAAAAGAGTCTGGCTTCCTTGGTTTTTGTTCCACTCTCACTTCCTCTCTTGACATGTGATCTCTTTGTATACACCTATTCCCTTTCTGCTTTTCACCATGAGTTCAAGTAGCATGAGGCCCTCACCAGATGCAGCTGCCCAATCTTGAACTTTCAAGCCACCAAAATCTTGAGCCAAATAAAGTATATTTTCTTTATAAGACACCCAGCCTCAGGTATGTTATAACCACACTAAAAAAATTAAGACAAACCGTATGTTACATCATAATGAATGCTTTTGATTACAAGAAACAAAAAGCCCCATCTTAAACAATAAAAAATGTATTCCTAATTTTATCAAATGTAAGACATTAGTTGTAACACACACCCTTATTTTATGAAGCACTAAGAAAATAACACTGCCAAGTAAACTGACACAATGCTCTCTAATGACATAAAATTTTCTTTTAGGCCAGATGCAGTGGCTTACACCTGTCATCCCAGTTACTTAGGGAGATGAGGCAAGAGGATCACTTGATCCCAGGAGGTCGAGGCTGCAGTGGGCTATGACTGCACCACTGCAGTCCAACTGAGTGACAGAATGAGAACCTGTCTCAAAAAAATATATATGTTTCATATCCATTGAAAGAGAATTATAAAATTTATTTAGATGTGTATTATAAATATATGTATGTACACAACCATAAATCAAATATATTGCTTTATAGTTCTGAAATATCTTCTTCCCTTTCAGAGTATGAATCTCATTTTTTAAATTCAAAGCCATCAGTATCGTGTTTTCCTCTCAATATCATCCTCTGTGATATCAAAGTATTAGTGATGCAACATTTCTTAAAAGATTGACCCTCTATTTCCTTTTAGATTTTTTCTAAGCACTGACACTCATTATGCAAGTTTTGGTGATGATGCTTTCTTTTCAGAAAATGTCAATGGAAGATTTTCAGACCAAAAACAGGATCCTTACTATAACACCCTTCAATGATTCATTGACTGAACTGTCAAGGGGCTGCTGTTGGCAGTCACATCATGGGGAATAACAATCAAATTGACACATGCACAGGCAAAGACAACAAGGTTAGGACCGCCCCTGGCCAATTGTAATGGTTAGGTATTATCATGGCAAGACACATTCTGATTTCAGATGTTGAACTAAGAAAACAAAGTGCAACTTTAGCAACAGAATACACTATCCTACTTAACAAGAAACCTGAAGACATGGTTCTGGGTCCGGTTAATTCAGCAGCTCAATGTCAGCAGGAACACAGGTTTTTCCACTTTTATGCTCAGCCATTCTCAGCATGCTAGCCTGTGCTCAGCTTGCTGCCTTCATGGAACTAGACGGCATCAGAGTGCCGGGAGTCATAAGCAAATACGAGAACCAGAAGATAAGAGAGAGTGTTTGTTCCCAAGTGTCTTCTTTTATCAGCAGCAAAAACAATCCTTCTGGAGAATATTCTTGTCACAAAGGAGAAAGAAAAAGAATGTACACTATTGTTCAGCTCTATTCCATTGTTACTTTGTAGGAATTATTAATTAAGATGTTAAAAGATCTCCCAGTTTGTCAAAAAAAATCAGAAAGTTGAATTTTTCTTTGCGTTTTTAAAACATGTCTCCAGTCCATCAGTTTCTATACTGTTCCATATTGCCCACTTACAACTTGAAAACTAAGAGAGCTTCAGTCCTAAGGTATCCTACAGTAACCTAGGTCTGGGAAAAAAGACTAAATAACAACGCCTGCAGCAATTCTAAAAATGTAGGCTGCATCCAGTTCTGTGCACCTGAAGGACCATGCAATGCCAGCAGAGACATAGATGACCTACAGGCAGGAGAAACCGGATCCATGGTCCTCTGCCTTTACCAATGGTCAGACGGCTGAGAAGAGGAATATCTAATGAAAGCCCTTTGAGGCTTCACTTAGAGATTCTAACTTGGCAAAGAGTCTTTGAAGGCGCCACCAGAGCCATTCCAGCAGATGATTCAGGCCCCACCCTCAGTGCCTGCCTGACTTCAGCTTGGTGACCACTCTCCTGCTCACCCCCTTCAACGCTATGGAATCCCTGCCAGCATCTCCCTGAATTATGTATCTACCCTGTATTTGACACTATCTCCCATCCTCATCAACCTGTCATTTTCTGGCTCCAACACTCTCTCACTTTCACTTGGACTTCACTTGCTTCTAATTGTTTGGGTCAACAATTACAAACTTTGCTTCCTATTCGCTTTAGCCATCTCAGCATTGCAATTTTTCCTATAACAACTTATGTTAGAGAACTGTCCATTTCCTCCAGATCTTAATCTGGCTTCACTCATGGCTGTACAATCTCCACCACATCTGAAAAGACTTTAGGTACTTCTCAAGTCAAAACGATCAGCTATGGGTTTATGCCATAAACATCCAAGGTTCTCTTAAGTGTGGATGACAGAAAGAGAAATACCTTTACACATGCAAGATATTCTTCCTTCTTTCCCCCTTCATTACTTCCATGACTTCCTCCTTTTCTTCACCTCCTACTTCTAAAGAATTTTCATATTTTAAATACAGAAAGTATACAAGAAATTTAAGTTTATTCTTTTTTTTTTTTTTTTTGAGTCGGAGTCTCACTTCGTCACCCAGACTGGAGTGCAGCGACCACTCCCGGCCACTGCAGCCTCGACCTGCTGGGCTCCAGTGATCCTTCCACTCAGCCTTCCAAGTAGCTGGAACTACAGGCGCGTGCTACCACACCCGGCTAATTTTTTTATTTATTGTAGAGATGAGGTCTTGCCAAGTTGTCCAGGCGGGTCTCGAACCCACGGGCTCAGGCAATCCACTCACCTTGGCCTCCCAAAGTGCTGCCATTACAGGCTGAGCCACCGACCCCAGCCAAGTTTTTTCTTAAAGATAAATAAGAAAAAAGGAATGAAAATCCAAATCATCATGTTTCTACTATGAATGTTTTAGTGTACTCTTTCTAATTTTTTGTATTGATGGATTTTTATTGATTTTTTAAATTATTTATATTATTGATTGATTTTTTTAAGTTTGAATGGTTTTATTTTTGTATGGTTAAAATCATCAAGTAACTTTCTTACATAAAATCAAGGCATTTTCATACGTGCATATCTATGAAAATTTAGTTGTAAAAATTATAGCATTAATAATTATATAAAGTATTCAATTAAAGCAAGAATATATATTCTGCTCTTTTAGACTATTATGAAAAGCAGAAACATTTTAATTCACTTTTGTATATTTTCATTGTTCTTTTTATCCAATAGTCACTCTATAAAAATTTAGAGACTATTCCAAAATATAAAAACCCAGATAAAATTAAGTGCCATTCTCACCAATTTTGAATACGCCTTACTATTGCTTAACCCAATGTAGATATCTTTTTTTTTTTTTTTTTCAGTTGAAGTCTCACTCTGTCGCCCAGACTGGAGTGCAGTGGCCGCTCCCGGCCACTGCAGCCTCGACCTGCTGGGCTCTGGCGATCCTCCCACATCAGCCTTCCAAGTAGCTGGAACTACAGGCGTGCGCTACACACCCGGCTAGTTTTTTTAATCTATTGTAGAGATGAGGTCTCACCAAGTTGCCCATGTGGGTCTCAAACCCACGGGCTCAGGCAATCCACTCACCTCATCCTCTCAAGGTGCGGGATTACAGGCTGAGCCACCAAGCCCGGCTTAGGTATCTTACTAGCTCAGGTTTGAGTAAGATACTCCATTTCTCCCCTAAATTGTTGCTTATTTTTATTCTGTTAATTTGAATATCATCTGGAGCATTTACACAGCTTCAGGATTTCAGCCCCTTCATAGTGTCAAAGCCAGAAGCTGGCACATAGCAGGTACTTCAAACACATTTGTCTTTGCAGCTGTCATTGTGACTATTATCCTTCTAGGCAAGAATACCTTGATTTTTTTAAGTGACTTTAGAACTCTGTGCTCTTGTTACTTAATTACCCAGGTTCTCCCTGACTTTTAGTGTGAGAAGAAAGATAATTGAATCCATGTTTCCACTGAATGCAAAGATATTTAAAACTTGAAGTATTTTTTATCAATAGAATAAAATCCCAAAGCAGATGGGGAAAAAATTGTCTTCTCAAAGAAAATACACAGACATCCACACATAGACACACTCACATACACACCCCTTACAAGAGGTATTGACATACCCTGAGTGTTTACATTTTATTTCTCATGTTGAAATAGATGCTAAAAATAAGTTATTTCAAACAATGCTTAGCATTGCAAAACCAATGGTTTTAAAATTCATCTAAATGGAAATTAATGAGATTTCAAAGAGAAATTAAAATCAATTTTACCTCAGCGTCCTTGTTTGGATTTCCTCCAGAATTCTTAGTCGCAGAATTAGGCAGTTATATAGACTTTTCACAAAACTGGTTAAATTACACATAGCTAAATTCCCTCACATAGACCACAGGGATCAGATATTAAGAGGTCAGCGGACTGGGCTGGTAATGACACCCCTTCTCCTCTCCGTGGGCTGTTTGTTTGCTAGTCTATTTAGCTACTGGGTATTCTCCCCATTAAAATATACTAGCAGACAAAAACGACTTTGCTGTATCTGACAAAGCGGTAACATGCATTTATTTGATCTGCTAATCCCAAAGCTAACGTCTGAGTATAGTGGGTTTTTAATCAAATCCTCAATATGCTGAGAGCCAGCTCAGTGCATGCAGTCCTTTCTGAGTCATAAAGACCTGCCTTGGTTTGCAACTACTGCCTCAATTTCACAGAACCATAGAATTTTAGAGCTGGAAGAGACCTTAGATTATTTGTGACATGACCTCCTAGCTGCTTTAAAACCACTACTTGAAAACATTGCACTTTTCTGTTGCTAAATCCTTACGCTTTTTAAAAGTGAAACCTCTGTTCTAGATGCTTTTATGGGGCAGCTTGTTAAAGGGTTGTTTGGTGGAGTCCTTTTATGCTTACCAAGTATGAGTGAATTCTTGAATCTTTTGACAAACACTGTCCAAGAAATCATTTTCTCCGAGTGAGGAAACTCAGAAGAGAGGAAGAAGGAAAGGAAACCAGCCTTTGCGAAATGCCTAGTCGGTTCCAAGTGACTGATTGACAGCATCTCTTTGTATACTTGCTTTCATAGATAGCTATTGTCTCCATTTTACAGATTACGAAACTGAGGCCCACAGAGTTTAAAAGTGATTTGTTCAACATCTCAGATACAGTGACTGACAAATCTGGGCTTTAAACCAAGGTCTGTCAGGCTCCATATATGGCCAATGTTCTGTTTATTATACCTAAATGTTTCGTTTGAGTTTATGCAAATATCTAAATAGAAAAGTACTTCATGAACCTCCACATGGCTACATAGGCAAGACAGACACTCCCTTCAGGTGACTCTTCAAAGCAACGTGTTCAAAAATCTAAAGGAAGCCGGGCTCGGTGGCTCAGCCTATAATCCCGCGTCTTTGGGAGGCTGAGGTGAGTGGATTGCCTGAGCCCACAGATTCGAGACTAGCCTGGGCAACTTGGTGAGACCTCATCTCTACAATAAATAACAAAAATTAGCTGGGCTTGGTAGCGCGCACCTGTAATTTCGGCTACTCGGAAGGCTGAGGCGGAAGGGTCGCCGGAGCCCAGCAGGTCGAGCCTGCGGGGGCCGGGAGCGGCCACTGCACTCCAGTCTGGGCAACAGTGAGACCCCAACTCAAAAAAAAGAAAACAAAAAAAAACCAAAAATCTGAAGGAAGGGGCTCAGATTTTCTAGTTAGCTGCTTGATAATTACACAGACACTCCTCAACTTATGATGGGGTTACATCTCAATAAACGATATAATAATTGTCTCCATCTTACAGATAAAGAAATTTAACATGTCATCATTACATTGAAAATATTACAAGTCAAAATGCATTTAATACACCTTAACTTACTGAAAATCATAGCTTAGCCTAGCCTACCTTAAATGTGCTCAGACACATTAGCCTGCAGTTGGGCAAAAGCATCTAACACAAAGCCTATTTTATAACACAGTGTTGAAGCATCTCATATAGTTTATTGGATACAATAAAGTGAATTACAGACTGGACATATGGGTCCTCAAAGTGCGGTCTCTATAGAATGTGTATTGCTTTTGCACCATTGTAAAGTCTAAAATTCCTAAGTCAAACCATCATAAGTCAGGGACCTTCTGCAGTTGTATGTGCTTTGTACAGTGGTTCCTTTATATCAGAAAGCAATGTTTATCCCCTTAGAAGCTGTTCATGATGCTCTTCTAGAGTCTACCTGAAAATTCTGAGTACAAGGAACAAGACCCAACAAGGGTACTTGCCAAGTTTACACAGAGATGTCTGCTATATCAAGTAGGTTTCCTCCAGTGTGTAGGTTGATGTCTGGGGGGCTTTCAGGCAACCCAAAGCACAGAAAGAGATTTTGTTCTAAAGTTCAAGATGACTCTGAAATCAGTACTATAAGCACAGTCTGGCCATTCTTCAGCTCTAATTTATGGATTTGCCCCTTTCTGCCCCCAGAATTCAGAAACAAATAATAAATGTCTTTGTATTCTCTCATAGTACTCTGTGAAGCTGAAAATTACCTACAATTTTGTTTGGATTAGATTTTACCTCTTTTTCTTTCTTTTTGTTTTTTTGGGGGGTTTTTTTGTTTGTTTTTTACTCATTTCTACCTCAATTTTGGCACAACCAAGATTTCAAGTTTCAGCGTATAAGGCTGCTTGGGAAACGTGAAATGAAATCAGCCCAGATATTGAAAATATTTTGCTGGTGTCCAAAGCGATATTGAAAATCAAAAGTTAATAGTAAGGCTGAGGTCATTGATTCTGATTTCTGTCCCAATAATCATTGCCGAACAGGCATTTAAACTCGATGTTTCTTTAAGCTTCTTGTTCTGCTAAGATAAAGTCATACTTCATGATTCTTAACAGCAAAGGCTCTACAGTGTTCACCATAGATTGTGCTGTGTCAATGAAAATGATGGTCTCTAATAAGAAGCGGGCTTCTTGTTTAATTACCTTTTTATCTTTTCATTCTTTGGAACCTTCCTTCTTTGCCCTATTCAACTCTTTAGCTCTCCCTAGGCTGCCTCTTCTCAGGCTTAGCATCTGACTACAAGGTCTGACAATCAATTTTATGAACTCATCATAGAAGTGCGACACACCTCATTGCTGAAAATCACTATGGTCACCTTTGAAGTACTCCCCTCAGAAAGCTATGCACCGATACCAGTGCCTGGTCCACCCATTGAAGCAATTTGGGAACTCTTTTTCTGGAATGGCCATCAGAGCTGTTGCTGTATCAACTTGATGTCTTGAATGTCATCAAAATGTCTTCCTTTCAATATTTCCTTTATCTCTAGGTAAAGAAAAAGGTCATTGGGGGCCAGATCAGGGGAGTAGGGAGGGCATTCCAATACAGTTGTTTGAACAGCACTGCCAATATAAGCACACAGCATTGAGTTCGCAAACTTAATTGTCAGCGCAACAAATAATGATGACAGCTCTGATGGCTATTCTAGAAAAAGAATTACAAAATTGCTTTGATGGGTGTACTAGGCCCTGGTGTTGGTGCACAGCTTCCCAAGGGGAGTAATTCAAAGGTGACTGTGGTGATATTCAGCAATGAGCTATGTAGTACTTTTTTAAAGGATGGGTCATGGAACTAATTTTTGGTCCTGCCATATGACCACCTTGAACCCTCATCTTTGCCTGCATGCCAACTTTCATTCTGCTCATCCCTGAAAGATGAACACCTTCGCTTTTCACCCACTGAGAGGATGCAGTAAACACATAGAAGTTTCTACTTCTAGGATTCACTCTCTCTGAAAGGATTACTCTCTTTTACTCAGGTAGGAAACTTACCTTACTAAGGATTACTTACTTTACTTTTATTTCCTTTTAATTGCTTTCTCAGTACAGCCAGCTAAAGTCAGCTTATGCTATTAAAGAGTCTCGGATACATAGCTGGTAAACAGCAATTTATTTTTCTCACCCTTTGGAAATGTTTCTTGTTGATGGTTTTTACTCAGTGACCCAAATCATAAGTGTTCCTCTAATACAATGGATACCCCAAACAGGGGGGATTCTGGCTCACACAGAAGCAAGCATGATCTTCATCAGAAATGTCCAGTTTATGTCCTCATTTAACTACAAGGATGGATGCCAGACAAGAAAAACCATTAATTAGGGAAAAAGAGAGTATTTTTTTTTTAATATTTTCGATAAACCATTTTGACTCTGATATGGAAGCAGAACATAGAATATGGAAATATTCAAATTTGTGGTTTTATTAGGGTGTACTTAGATTTTTCAAACAGTAGACTACTTTTTAAAAGTTCTTGACTCAGCAAAATAGGAATGCATTTGGCCAACCGCTTTTTCCTCCTCCAATTTAAACCCATTTGTATTCCAAAAGGAAATTTAATCTGAACATTTATGATTCATTTGTGCTTAACTTGTCAAAATGTTAAGAGCTGTTTGAAATAAAAGAAGCCTTTGGAGTCTGATGCTTATATAATTTTTTATCCTGAGAATCAGAAAGCCGTGCTTTTGCAGAGAATCTACAATCTGATACCCTATAGGCACAGACATTCTATATGAGAAATCTCAGGGCTCAAGTAGATAACAGGTCTTTTGCTTTTACTTTGAATTTCAATCTGTAGGCCATACATATACAAGTAAGCATTAAATTAAATTTTTTTCAAGAAAATCATACAATTTAAATGATGATTTATCTTATATGAAGTCCTCAAATTATTATTTTTCTTGCACAGTTAGTGTGCAAAGTTGTTCAAGTTGTGCACTATGCACAATTCTGAAAAACAGTACAATCATTTATAGTGTGTCCGTGTCCTTACATTCTTAACTCTTGTTTTCTTTTCTCAATTCAAAATCCAGGCAAGAGTGTCATCTAAGAACATCACCAAGCTGCAATATCTTTATTGACTAAACCAAAAATTATTTCTTGATTTGCCAAATTTGCAAGAACTTGCAAGGGTTCCATGCATATTATTCTACTATGGCTAGTGCCTGATGAATTTATATCAGGCTTGGGGTGTAACTCCGCATTAGGTTAATTTCTAAATGTATGACTTTGGAGAAGTTTATTAACCAGTTAGAACATTTTTATCTTCAGATGAAAAATCGGGATAACTTTACCTCAGAGAACGTCAGTTGTGTGGAGCTAGCCAATGTACCAATGTAAGGTCACCTTAAGTGTTCTGTGTGGCTGGACCACAGAGTAAGCCCCGGGTAGGAAGAGGGAGGAGGTCTGTGCTTGAACTGTCAGACAGAAGGTGAGAGCAGGTCAGAGGCTTTTTGGAGATGGCCAATTGGTGTAGCAAAATTGTTTGGGCTAAATGGCGGTGGAACGGAAACCAGTGGCAGGTCAGGATAAGGAGATCAAGAACAGCGCCACAAAGCAGTGAACGAAATGGGCACTGGGAGCGCTGAGGGGCTGCAGGGCTCTTAAAAGCACTGGTTGGGGCACACAGCTATAAGAGTTCAAGAACATAATGAATGCATTTAATGTTCCCCGCACAGTACCTGAACCTCATATGAGATCAACAGATGTTAATTTAGCCCTTTTTGGGGGGCACGGATTCATTTCACCAGAACATTATAAAATAAAACAGCATTATGGAAGACCTAATTCATAAACTCCCACTTGCCAAACACAGTGGGTCTTTACTGGATGTTTGCATCTTCTCCACATGGTGTCATTTTGGAATCTGCATTCCCTCACTTGGTATGACCCTAGAAAGACCCCAAATCATAGGATCCTGAATCAACAATCACATGATGCAAGCTGATCAGAGTGTCCTTTCTCACTAGAGACAGTGATTGGTCTAGCAGTGGACATGACCCAAAAAGGGTCACTCAGACTACTTTTTCAGGAACCAATTAGACACTGTTTCGGAGGTTACAGGCAAAAGGCCCTACCTGTTGGGGGCCTACTCAAAGGAAAACAGAGTCAATCGATTTAGAGAAAGACAGGCACTGCCTAGATGCTGTGATGTCTGAAGCCGTAGGTGCCTTTTCAGCTGCATAGACAATTTGTTTTCTTCCTTTCTTAAATCAATTTGAATTGGGTTTCTATCCCTTGCAACCAGTAGACAATTCTGTAGGATTACCCATGGGGACTCAACTTTACCACAGAATATATAAGAAAAGATATCATTTCCCCTCTTTTATTAGAGATTTTAATCTAAACTATTTTTTAAAACTAAACTAGGTATTTCTGTGGTCTGCCATTGGACCAGTTATTGGGATTTTTTTGGAGGCACCCTGGGATCTTTCCAGATGTCCACAGTATAATAACCCTTCTGTCCCAGTGGGATGATGAGTGCACTGGTGGAATGGTGACTGATCTTTCCATCAGTGAGAATACCACTGTGTGATGTGGGCACAGGCACGGTCTGTTCCCAGGGTCTCAGGTGCCACGACAATCATGAAACATACAGAGTTGAGATTCCATCTTACAACAGGTCAGCAGGAACTCCCACAGTTATAAGCAAAATGGGTCCCAATGACTTGTCTTCACAAAAAGGCGCACAGAGACCTCTCTCTAGAGCCTTGGCATGGAGCCGGAAAATCAGAAAGTCAACAAGTCAGGGGCAGTGGATTCTGTAGGCAGAGCTGGAGGGTAGCCCTGAGAGAAAACTCCATCACTGCTGGATCTATAGCCTCACCAAAGTTCATTATGGATGAAGGACAATGGAGTTCAAAATCAAAGTCAAGGGCAGCCAAATATAGGTCACGTGTTGTTAACTAGAGTAACCACACAAATATGACAGAGAGCAAGCACACATCCATTTACTAATTTACTTATTAAGACATTGTTTCCAGCCAGACGCAGTGGCTCTGGCCTGTAATTCCTGCACTTTGGGAGGCTGAGGTAGAAGGATTGCTTGAACCAAGGAGGTCCAGACCAGCCTGGGCAACATAACAAGAATCTATAAAAAATCAAAAAATTAGCCGAGCATGGTGATGCATGCCTGTAGTCCCAGCTACTCGGAAGGCTGAGGCAGGAGGGTCACAGGGCCAGGGAGTCAAGGCTGCAGTGAGCTGTGTTCGTGCCACTACACTCTAGTTGGGGTGACAGAGTGAGATCCCCAAAACTCAAAAAAAAAAGAGAAAACATTGCTTTTAATTATAATCAATTGTGTGTTAAGCATTTACCACATACGGAGTGTGGTGCATGGAATGGAGAGAAACATAATAAGTAGCCTTGGCCTTCCAGGAGCCACAGCCTAAACAGGGCTGTCTGGATCCATGCAGAGAACCAGACAGGAAGCAGTGGGTAACAGCTAGGTATCAGCCCAAAGACTGAGACACCAAAAGCTACATGATTTCTAGGGAGGCAGACATATTTCTCGGGTGATCAGAAGAGGCTTCCAGGAGGTAGGGGGATAAAGCTGGGGGTGGTTGCCATGATGGAAGGAGCCACCTAGTTTTGGAACACAGACTGGGCTCTCCCACTTGTGGTCTTGTGACTTGAGCAAGTTTTTAGCTTCTCTAAATCTCATTTTCCTCCTCTGTAAATGGAGAATACTATTTCAAATCTCCAACGTTAGTGTCAAGATCAAACAAAACCTCTTAGGAGTGGCCTGAGCATAGGCCAGGAGAGGGGAAGGCACGACCCAGTGTCCCTGACCCAGCACGCAGGAAGCAGCAGGAAGCCCAAGAGGGCTGGACAGTAGCTCTGGAGCAAAATGGCCAAGAAAGACACATGGAGACCTTGTGGATAGGAGTGCGGGATAGCAGAGCATCTAATTAAGTGGAATCAACAAGCCTTCCCATTTCACTTCCAAGATCTGATGAGATTTATGTAATGCCGAGGACCAGATGCCCAACGCCTCCCAGTCCTCCTCCAGCCTCATGCCTGGCAAGACACCAGCATCATCCCCCAAGAGCTTAGACATCACTCTAAGGGAAGTGGGGGCAGAAACCCGGAATTAGCTGAGAATACTTCCTGGCACCAGGCAGGGGCTGAAAATAGAAACTGTTTTAGAGTATGCGGAAGGTTCTATTGCTTGGACACTGGAGTTGATGAATTATAATTTTTACCAACTAGCTATGTAAAGCACTCATGGGTATTCAACACATAGTCATTCTCTAGTCTGCCCTTTCCCTAACATTTCCTGGAAGAAATGATTCTAAATGGAATCTGTGAAAGCAGAAAGCTATCAGGTACAGATAGCCTTTTACAGATCTGCCTTTATGGCTGTAAAAATAATTCAAAGCACATGTTTCTCCTGACGGCAGGAAAGTCATTTTACTGCCACATGGAAAGGACATCACATTTTAAAAAATCACTTCTATATACCTCCATCTACAGCTTCTCATACCAGAGAAGTTGACACAATTGTGAGTCATCTGTGACCAATTTTTGGAAGCTGTGAAAATGGAACCAAGTGTCCACTTATCCACAAGCGGAGTGTGTGCACTCCAGGGAGGTGGAAATGTCTCTTTCACTGGTGACATTTAAGAAAATGGCAGGGACAGCTATCACTCAGTGTGGGTTGGCTGCACAGACGCCTAAAGGCAGTGTCACAGTTGCTGAGAGCAGGGAAAGGGACAGCTCCCAGGGCATGAGGAAATAGGTCAGGGTTGACAGCAGCAGCTGACCCACTCTGCCTTCCCCACACCCACCTTCACCCCAATGCTCTTTGGGTTCCCCACTTCACTCCTCTTTCCCCTCAGACTGCCTCATCAGTGCCTCTTTCTTCCTTTGGTTTCCTCCATCCCTCTCTCAATGACAGGAACACAAATCCCAAATGCCCTGCCAAATAGAAAACAAAAGAAAACTTCCCAGGCTGATAGATGGTGGAAACATTAAAAGCCTCATTCCTGATTTTCTCAGATTTAAGTTTTTTAACCCAAGATGCCAAGGTTTTGTGCTAAGCTATGGGCAGTTTGGAGTCTTCACTCATTTCTTGAGCTTGACTTAATGAAGGCAGATAAATGCCACTGTAATTCTGAAAAATGAAATGTTATATATCAATTAGTTTTATGAATAATTGATCTTTACCCTCTAAGCATAAGGAGCTATTTTTCTTCTAAAATGTATTCTCTATTTCTGTGTCCAGGGACACCACATTGGACCCCGGAGTTGAGTGGTGTTGACCTAAATCCGTGGAGTCAAGGCAGGCTAGGAGTCTCCACACTAAATGTCTGCAGACTCCTGTGCTGGTCTAATTGGTCAGGCATCTATCTATCTGTCACATCCTATGCAAGAGAGTCACACAGAGAGAACTGGGCCAAGTCAATATTAAGGTTCTCCTGATAGTAAGAAATTGTGAACCATTCCAGAGGGAACAGGAGGAGAGCAAAAACTGGAGCAAAACCAAATGAAGAAGCAGAATCAGGAAAGCACTGTAATTCTGAAAAATGAAATGTTATATATCAATTAGTTTTATGAATAATTGAGGGTTTGGAGATTTTCTGTCCGCAATTTGCAGCATCACCCAGATTGGATTGGCCCGCCAGTTGACCAATCAAAAGGGCCCACACAATTTTTGACACTGACGTTGACATTGCCTTTACCTTCATTGCAGGTTGTTGATTCTCGAGTTGGGTCCTCTAGCAAGGCCTACCAGCGTGCTCAGCAGCCACCCTGCATTTGCCTGCACGTCTAACACAGCATGCCAGACATTGACTGGGTTCCGCTGCCCTCTTGTGCACCCAGGTATGTGTCCTTTGAGAAATCTATTTTCCCCTCACCTCACCAAGGAAAATTTCACTTGTTTATCAAGTCTCAGCTATGTTCCAGGTGGTGTTTCTAGAGGGTCAAAACAAAACAAAACAAAACAAAATTTATTCTCCACCCTAGGGTCAGGGTGGGTTTTGTTGTTGTTGTTGTTGTTGTTAATGAAAATCTGATTATGCAACTCCTTTTCAGCAGCACACCACTGTCCTTAGAATAAAGTTCAAAATGCTGCCAGCCACCAGTTGCCCTCACCATCTAGGCTCAGCCAGCCATGAGATCCCAGTGCATGTCCTATCCCAGTGCAGTCCAGGGTCTGGACACCCACAGTTCCCTCTGCCTGGTGAGGCAGTTACTCCAGTGCCAAAAAACAAACAAAAAAAGGCTTCCAGCCTCAGCTTAAATGTTAACTTCGGGAAGAAACCTTTACTGATCCCCAAAAAACTAAATCCCTAAATGTAGCTCCCTGGGTCCTTCCCTCAGCCCAAACCCCACACGCCTGCAATCGCTGACTCAAAGCTAATTTTTCCTCACTAGACTTGATCCTCCCTAAGAATAGTGACAGCAGCAGATACGGGTTCTGTGGTGCCTGAGGCTTCTACGGTGGGGGAAGGGGACTGGTTCTTTAAGAAAAACAATGTAAAAATATCTTACTTTACCAAAAAAAAAAAAAAAAAAAGATCACGTGAACACATTCCTTTTGTTATTTTAGAATGTGTAGAATTTTTTTTTTTTTGAGTTGGAGTCTCACACCGTCACCCAGGTTGGGGTGCGGTGGCACACTCATGGCCACCCCACAGTCAATCCGCTGGGTTCCGGTGATCCTTCCCCTCAGCCTTTCAAGTAGCCGGAACTACAGATATGCGCTACCACGCCTGGCTAATTTTTTGACTTGTAGAGATGAGGTCTCACCAAGTTGCCCAGGCTGATCTCAAACCCGTGGGCTCAGGCAGTCCTCTCGCCTCGGCCTTCCAAAGTGCTTGGATTACAGGCTTGAGCCACCATGCCCGGCCTGAACACATTCTTAAGGTGTCACCTAGGGCCTCGAAAGGGGCTGTGCTAGGGAAGGAATCTAAAGTTTAAATGTTTTGTTCACTGCTGTACCCCAGGAATCTGACACGTCATTTTATTTAAGTGACTATTGTCTACTTATTTCCTGATCACTCAATGAGGCAAAGTAGGAATTACAAAGTGAATTTTTTTTTTACGATTAAACCAGTAGATGGTTACCAGTAGAAC
This sequence comes from Tarsius wallacei, assembly GCA_963574415.1. Classification (NCBI taxonomy): domain Eukaryota; kingdom Metazoa; phylum Chordata; class Mammalia; order Primates; family Tarsiidae; genus Tarsius; species Tarsius wallacei. The sequence goes on along the minus strand of CAUYQG010284096.1, from coordinate 5,479 downwards.
CACAGTCATGTGTCGCTTAACGACATATTCTAAGAAATATAAATGCATCGTCGGCCAGTTTCGTTTAATGCAAACATCATAGAGTACGCTTACACAAACCTAGATGACTTAGTTACTACCCACCTAGGCTGTGTGGGATAGCCTATCGCTCCTGAGCTGCAAACCTCTGTAGCATGTTACTGTGCTGAATCCTGCAGGCAACTGTAACTCATTGTAAAGTATTTGTGTGTCTACACTTTAAAAGGTACAGTAAAAATAAGGTATAAAAGATTTAAAAAAATGGTACACCTGTACCCATGGGGCACTTACCTTGAATGGAGCTTGTGCTGGGTGAGTGAGAGAGTCCCGGAGGTCTAGGGCATGACTGTTCACTACCATGGGTTTTATAAACACTGTACACTTGGGCTACACTAAATTTATTTTTAAAATTTTCTTTCTTCGATCATAAATTAACCCGAGTTTACTGTAACTTTTTACTTTATAAACTTAACATTTTTGAACTTTTTGACTCTTGTATTAACACAGCTTAAAACACAAACACATGTTACAGCTGTACAAAATTATTTTCTTTCTCTGTATTTTTACCCCATAAACTTTTTTCTATTTTTAAAATCTTTTTTTTAACTTTTTGTTTAAAACTAAGACAAAAACCCACACATTAGGCTAGACCTATACAAGGTCAGCATCTTTAAGATTACTAGGTAATAGAAATTTTTCGGCTCCATTATAATCTCATGAGACTACCATGGTATATGGGGTCCATCATTGACTGAAACATTCTTATAAAGTGCATGACTGGACATGATCCCACTAGGAATGAAGGAAGCATATTGGCTCTCTGAGGGTTAGACCAATCTTGTAAGAAAAGAAGATACCTTATCCTTTATCCCCAGTGAGAGAAGGCTCCCGAATAGGACTGTCAGATAAATCTGCAGGGGTTGGACCACTTTCAGACTGATTCCCATCTTTAGTTCTGACTCCAAATGAAGAAATCTGATATTCTCTAATCATGAGTTATTAATCAGGGATCTGTGATAAACTAATAATGCTTGTAAAATTGGGAATATTTCTAGGTTCATGTCTTTAGGCGAGAGCCCTGACTTTCATCCAATTCTCAAAAATAATATGAGACCCCTCCAAAACATTAACAATGACTGCAGGTCAGCCAGGAAATCTGTCTGGAATCAATGAGGCTGCCCAAAAGGTCATAGCAGGCTGATAGTGCAGCTTTACATCTTAGCACATAAAGATCTGCACAGTTTACTGAACCTCTTGTTCGTTTACTCAAATGTATTATGGGGTTACTAGTGCTTACTCACAAGGTCTCTTCGTCTATTTTCTGCTGCTACAACAGAATCCTACACACTGAGTAATTTATAAAGAACAGAAATTTACTTCTTATAGTTTTAGAGACTGGGACGTTCAATATCAAGAGGCTGACCTCAGATGAAGACTTTTTGCTATGTCATCTCATGGCATAAGGGCAAAGAAAGGGGGATATATCGTTTTATAGCGAACTCACTCCTACGATAATAGCATTAATCCATTTATAAGAGTGGTGCCCCATGACCCAGACACCTCCCATGAGGTTCATCTTCCAACACCACTAGATTTGGGATCAAGTTTCCAACATATGAACTTAGGCGAACATACTCAAACTGTAGCACAGATTGACTGTATATGTACGTATATACATTTATACATGTGGTTTTTATATAAATATGTATCTTGTCTTGCTCAGTTGCTATCTCACAGTGCATGCTCAATAAATATCTATTCTCTTCTCTTTTAAACAAATAGCTTCTCATTGTTTCAGTAGGCTTTCTGTACTGGGGGTTAAATTATTTTAAAATAATGCATTCATTCACCCATCCATTCACTCTAAAAGATTTTATAAAGCACTTACTTTGTGCCAGACGCTGTGCTATGCACTGGGCAGGGGACACAGTGAGAATCAAAGATCACTAAAATGATTTTAAGAAATGAAGACAGATTAAATAAACTGAAAAAAAATCAAGAGGTGATTTTGGAAATCTCCCACCTCGTGATGATGATGTGTTCTCTCTTGGAGGTGAGCCTGTTTGGCTGTCTACGTTATTCCAAAATATCTGGATAAAAATGGAAAAATGCAGTCAGCCATGTGGCTTTTTATGCAAAGGATACCCATCACCCAAGTGTTTCCAAATATTCATATGTCCAATGTCATCTAGACAATCATTTTGGAGGATTTAAATTTTCATTCTCAATGGGATATCATTACTTTGGGCATATATAGTTTTGATAGTTTCAAGACAAACAATATCTTGCCTCTGACATAAACCAAGTGCAACCGATTCTTGCAAAACAAACTGAAACCAAAAATAAAAGCAAAAGAGAAATTATAAAAATAAGTGGGTCTTAAAACCAACATAGAATTATTCAAGACTAATCTCTCTCTCTCTCTCTCTCTCTCTCTCTCTCTCGTTCACTTGCTCGCTCTCTCTCTCTCTCACTCAGTCTCTGTCACACACACACGCACACACGAACCATCCTGCTTCACCTCCCTCCACCTCCCCTGCCTCCCTACAGCCAACCCCTCCACCATTCCCAGATCAGAGAGGCCCCCTCAGTGTCCCCCACAAACCCACACACACCTAAGGTGGCCCGATAAAACATGTGATATCCAGTTAAATTTGAATTTCAGATAAATAGCAAATAGTTGTTTAGTCTAAGTATATCCAGATATGGCATGGGGTATACATCCACCAAAATTATTGTTTTTTGTTTTTTAGTTGGAGTCTCACTGCATCGCCCAGGCTGGAGTGCAGTGGCACACTCACGGCCACCCCAGCCAGCGTTGATCCACTGGGCTCCAGTGATCCTTCCTCCACAGCCTTTCAAGTAACTGGAACCACAGGCATGTGCTACCACGCTCAGCTAATTTTTTTGGTTTATTGTAGAGAAGAGGTCTCGCAAGATTGCCCAGGCTAGTCTTGAACCCATGGGCTCAGGCAATCCTTCACCTTGCTCTCCCAAAGTGCTGGGATTACAGGCTTGAGCCACTGCACCCAGCCCCAAATTATTGTTTATCAGAAATGTAAATGTAACTGGACAGCCTGTACTTTTATTTACTACATCTGGCAGCCTCCCTCCATCCCTTCCTGGAATTATGGCTTGTAATCGAGATATTGTCACTCTCACTTCTCGGGGCCTCACTGTCATTGTCCCCTGGCACCTCGCAGCTCCCAGGATGATGCATCTTCTCTGGATCCTACTCCACATCTCTGCCCCACCAAGCCCTGCCCCCGCTGGAATTCCCACCACCGTGCTCTGTAGGGCTGTTGCCACTCCTGGCTTTTCCCTCTCTGTCAGCCAGGGCCCGCAGTCACTGGTCTCCTCTCTACTGGTAACCTCTGATGCTACAGGAGCCCCTCCCTGCCTGGGTCTTCTCCTACCTGGCAGGATGGTGAAAGTACCCTGCCCCTCCCTGTGGCTTCCCTGAGTACCCAAAAATAAATTTCCAGGCCTCTCTAATGACTCCTCAACAGGGCAGCCCACCTATATCTATATTGGCCAGGATGAGAATTGGTTGTATTCATAAGCTAAACTGAGCATCAGAAGGCCAAACGATACAGTCATCAAGAGCAGACTACTTATTTCCTAAGAAGACATGTAACTAAATGGCAAATTACTAATAAGCCAATCAATGAATTAATAGTTACACAAAACATAATTTATCTCGGAATTTGCAATTCAACCACATAAGCACTCATAATATCATAGCTTTTTAAATCTTCACTAAATTTATCGAGGTCTTATTTAATTGTTGTAAACTCTTAAAGACATGAGCAAATTATCACATAAAATTGCAGAATTTTTAGCAGATACATATTCATGAATGCATGTTGTTGTGATCAGGCAAATAATGACCCAAGACATTGATAAATTTGGTAGAAGCAAAAGAAAACACAGCACACTGTTAGAATTCTCAGCAGATCACAGGACAGAATCTTTGATGAGCCTGGCTCTAAGAGACCATTCATAACAATTATTGTATTTCTGTAATTCTTCCAGGAGAGAGATCTGCAAATGTTTAATCAGTAAGCTTCGTGAAAATACTGTCCCCAGAACACTTGGATGCTAAATCAGTGCTAAAGAATGCTGGTTTATTGGAAGGCTAATCCAGGCCCTATTTCTCAGAATCCGTCTCACATTTCTTACTGGCATTCTTGCCCTTCTATCTACTGCCACTCAGAAAGAACTGACAGTTTTCCAAGCATTTGTGGGAATCTCAAGTTACAGTTGTTTCACGGTCTTCAAAATGAATGTCTTCTGTTTAGATGGAAATATACATCATGTGTTGGCTCACCCGGAGTTGCCGCGGTATAGTTATTTTTTAATCGCTGGCCTGCTAACCCCTCTCATAAGAACCCATCCATACATAGTTCCGATTCATAAGTCCTTTGCTCTCACCCAAGCAGCCAGTACCCTCCTGAGCTGGGAACTGCATCTGAACATAGCTGCACTGGTCCCAACAAAAGGATTTGAGCAAATGCCTAAGGCAAACAGGGAAGCAAAGAGGCAAAGGCATGAACTATGACAAGCCCTGCAAATGGCTCTCCAGAAAAGGGCATCATCTTGCAGAGCATACATAGGAATGCTTATTCATTTCAACTGAGCGCACAGTAAACCTCAGAATCCTTCTCACCACGATATTTTAGTCAGCCATTTCTAGTCCACCTAAAGCAGGAAGCACTTCAAACTTATTTGCCTTCCCTGTTCAGGCTGAGGTCAACAAGGAAGTTGAGCCCTGGAATATAAAAATAACACCACCACCACCAAATTAATATTTTGTAAATATTTACTGTGTTACAGAAACTATGGCATATATATATTAACTCATTTGTTTTGGGTTTTGTTTTTTTTTTTTTTGAGAAAGCAGGATTTACTGAGAGTATAGAAAAGCTCCCACAGTGGGAGGGGACCAGAAGGAGTTGCCCTATTATTAATAAATAAGGACTCAATAACCCTATGGCACAGGTGCTATCACTGCACCAATTTGTAACTACTTGTTCAAAGACATATACAATGAAGTTGAAGGTCGGTATAGAAATATAGGCCTAAGCCGGGCTCGGTGGCTCAGCCTGTAATCCGATGCCTTGGGAGGCTGAGGTGAGTGGATTGCCTGAGCCCACGGGTTCGAGGCCCGCCTGGGCAGGTGAAACCTCATCTCTACAATAAATCAAAAAAAAATTAGCCGGGCGTGGTAGCGCGCGCCTGTAGTTCCAGCTACTTGGAAGGCGGAGGCGGAAGGATCGCCAGAGCCCAGCAGGTCGAGGCTGCGGTGGCCAGGAGCGGCCACTGCACTCCAGTCTGGGGGTCGGAGTGATACGCCAACTCAAAAAAAAAAAAAAAGAAATATAGGCCTATCACCCTCCAAGTTATGTGCTGACAGCCTCACCAACCTTAAGTAGGGAAAAAGTGACAGCTGTTTATGTTG